>VYXB01005395.1:452474-467491 GCA_013397135.1 Pachyramphus minor
CCACCCCCGCTGTCAGGGCGTTGTGCTCCTTGGGTTGGCACCCCTGTGTGGGCAGGTTTGAGGGCCCTCAGCCTGGGCACCCCAAAGCAGCTTCGGTGGTGGGTGGGTGCTCCTGGTACCCCACCCCTTACCTGGACAGGGGGGCTGCAGGGGACATCCCCAGGGTGGGCAGGAGAGACAGGCATCACCCTTTGGGTGGGCAGAGAGGGCCACTGCAGGCAGGGCACCCCGACTCCTCCTTTGGGCAGAGTGCCAGAGCTGCCCTGGCAAGAGACATGCTGCCTGTGGGGCAGCAGTGGGACAGTGTGTGCCTGTTGGCCTGCCTGATGTGGGCTACAGCTCCTGGGCTGCCTCCCCAGGTGGGAATGAGCTTGGGAAGGGAGGAAGCCTGTGTGTCGGAGGTGGTTGCTGGAAGTTCACCCACTGATGCTATTTTTTGTTGGTATGAAGTGTTTTTTAATGCCATAATGTGCTGGGCATCCAGACAGAGTTTGGGTTCCGACTGTGCAAGATTTGTCACAGGAAGGAGATTGGCATGTCTCAAAAAGAGTGGCACTACATCCAGTTTGCCCACTGGGCCCGTGCTTATCCATGTCCCAGAATGTCCTGATCAGGAGCACCCAGCCCTTTAGCAAAGCCTGACGGGGTGCTACGAGACCAGCCTGTCCTCCGAAGCCTGTAGAGGTGACAGGGCTGGTGTTCCCTTGCTACTTCCCTCAAGCCTGATTCTCCATCCCTCTGAACATCACCCGTTACAAAACAGCTGGGCTGCCTCCTGCAGCTGTGGTGGTGTGGAGCGGTGGAAGGGGATGACCGATGCCTGTCGCTGTGTCTCGCTGCAGTGACGCTGTACGGCGTGTTCACCAACCACTACTCTGCCAACGGCCCGTCTCGCTGCCTGCTGCTGGAGCTGCTGGACATCAGCGTGTCCGAGCTGCTGCTGCACTCCAGCAACCAGGGCTGCTCCATGTGGATGATCCAGCACTGCGCCCGAGACGTTCTGGAAGCCCTGGCTTTCCTGCACCACAAAGGCTACGTGCACGCAGACCTCAAGCCACGCAACATCCTGTGGAGCGCAGAGGAGGAGTGCTTTAAGCTCATTGACTTTGGACTTAGCTTCAAAGAGGGGAATCAGGTTTGGCATGTGCTACTCTTGAAGCAGATGGCTCTGTGTTGTGTGGCTCTGTGATGCTTTCAGCTCCTGAGTGTAGGACTTGACATGACCTGATCAGAGTAGCTGAGCTGGGGGTGAGGGTTTCCTGGAAAAGGCTAAAATGTTGTCTGGCCCCAGAAACAGAAGCTCGTGTTCCCATCTCCTTGCATGTCTCTGGTTTCTGTTGATGGCTTAGCCTTTGTGCTACAAATTCCAGAGTTAATGATGCACTGAGAAAAATGGTGTCTCAGCTTCCTGGCAAGTTTGCTACTTTTTGTATGGTCAGACGAGTGGGAGCACCCAGAAATGCAGAATTTGCTTTTATCATCCCTTATCATGGGTAGTAGGAGTCCAGGCTTTACCATCAGCTTCTCCAGTCAACTGTGTCCTTGTCCTTGTCTTTATCTTCAGCAGCCTCCCTTTTTCAGGAAGTCTGGATGTTTCTTTCAAGCCTGTGCTCTGGTTGTGGGTGGGCAGTGTCTGTTCTTTACTGACATGGACAATCTCTGCCTGTTCCACTCTGCTTCTCTCATTTGCTGAGCTTTCGCTCTCTCTTCTTGCTGTCATTTTTTTTATTTTGGTGATACTGAGTTTTATAAGTTTGTTCTTGTCCATGTTATTTTCTTCCATGGCTTGTCATGGAAGCAGAGAGCCTCGGGAAGTTCTGGTGGGGGCTTGATAAAGCTTCCTTTCACCCCTCCCTCTCTCAGTAAAGCTTTTCCATCAGGTAGCCTCATAGAACATTTACCTTGATCATTGGGTGATGGATGGTAAGTCCAGTAAATGAGCTTTAATTTTTTTGTTCAAACTTTGTCCTGGCTTCCCCATTCCATGCACACTTCTCTTTTAGAGGTTTTAAATTAATAGACTTTTTTATACCAGTTTACCTGGTGTTAACAGTACAGCTCACTGATAGTGAGTATCAGAGGGTTGTGTGGGTGACCTGTCTCTGAATTCTTTGGTACAGGAGCTGCTTTTAATGTTTGGACTTCTTAACTCCTCCGTATTGTCTTCAGTTCTCCCACGTTCTTGGCTGAGTTTGTGCCGGAAATCTGTTGCTGTCTATCAGCAAAATACATTCTCCTGGTCTCCTGTGTCTAATGCACATGTTTTTATTTAATTCGGGTCTGTGTTTTGCTGCTTACTCTGTGAGTTGCCTTGTAATAGGCGATGAAATGTTTTATTTGCTTCCATGGTTCCTTCCAATCTGCTTTCTTTGGGCTGAGTTTCTCACAAACACATAGGCTGTGGGGTGAACCATCTGACCCTGCTTTGCATGTGCACCAAGTATCAGTTCTCCTCCCACCCCTGCCTTGGGCAGCAGCTTACGTGCATGATTTCCTTATCTGAGTCAAAGACTGTGCTACTTTTGTTTATGACAGTCCTGCCAAGCTTATCCTTACATCAGGTTTCCTGCCATTACTGTTTTAACAGAGAATGGCTGTACATACAGCAAGGTCTCAACCACTTGCTCAAAATGCTAAAGCTTGTAGGACTGACATTCCATCTCGCTCCTTTTCCTGGTGCCGTTGACCATGGTGTTTTCTTTATCTCTGAATGTTGTTTGGTGGGGCTGCCAGGTTGCTGCTTTTGCCATGCTGGAGGTTCTGCTCCTTGCTGATAGGAGGAGGGACACTGATGAGCAGTTTGTATATTTTTTTATTTTTTTTTTATAGTTAGTAAACCACTTTTGAGCTCTGTTGCTGGAAAATGTCTTCTGTAAACTGTATTTTCAGTCAGAGAACCAGATAATCTTGGTTTGACTGTATTATCCTGGTAGGAATTCCCAATCCTGTGCCTTATCCAGGAAGTAAGCTTGCATATTCTTCTGTCATTCTTTGAGTGTGAAATAATCCCTCCCATGTTAAAAAGATGCAGCATGCAGTTTGTCTTTGTACACTTGGCTAGACAAAGCCACAGCTGACTGATCAGGTACTGCCTGGGAGCAGGAGTCTGGACTGGAGCCTTCAGAGCAGCCCCTCCAGCCAGCACTTGTGTGGTTCTATAATTTCCTGTTTGCTTTGAAGCAGGCAGCGTGTGGGCATTTTCTTTTGCTGTGCCAGCCACGGCAGCTGGGCAGGTATTGATTGCTGCAGCACTTGAGGCTGTGACGGGGAGAAGGAAGAGGTGTGTGGGAAGTGCCTTTGATAAATTCCTTGTCTGAGCATGAGGTGCCTTGCTTCGTTCTTTTAACGTTTTGTTCCAGAGAACATCAGCACTTGAATGATGGCAGCAGTTACTGATCCTCACTGCTCAGACAGGGCTGTTTGTGCGCTCAGGCAGCCGATGTGGGAGCACAGTGTGGGTGTTTGACCCTTATCCTGAAATTTCTAGCATCTTCTGTGCTTAGGAGAGGCTAAGGGGCCAGTCTGCAGTGGCATCCAGCCTCTTCCTCCCAACAGTGCTGTCTTTCAGAGAGGGCAGATGTTAGTGGGATGCCTGCTGTTTTGCTGGGAGATGTTTTCTCTTCCAGACAGTCTTGTTTTTCCCTCGGCACAGCAGTATAGGGAGTTGAACTGCCTGCCTTGCACAAGGCTGCAACAATGCTCTCTGTCAATTTAGCGGTAGTATTTTGGGGCCCTGTTTGGAAGGATAGCTATGAATTGATTTAGGGATAGAGTGGAGAATGTGATTCTGGAAAATGAACCTTTTCTGTGTGTTTGGTCTCCCGTAGGATGTGAAATATATTCAAACAGACGGGTATCGTGCTCCAGAGGCAGAACTGCAGAACTGCCTGGCGCAGGCAGGGCTCCAGAGTGAGACAGAATGTACCTCTGCTGTGGATCTGTGGAGTCTGGGAATTGTTTTACTGGAAATGTTCTCAGGAATGAAACTGAAACATACAGTCCAATCTCAGGAATGGAAGGTGAGTGAGAGAGAGCTGCTGAGAGCATTCTTGCTTGCACCAAAAAGTCCTCCTTCTCCTTGTTCATAACCTGGATTTGCGAGGTACCACCTGGCAACTAGATAGGGTTTCCAGGATGTTTCTCTAATCCTATTGCCTTGAGGATTAAGGTTCCAGAGTCTTAAAAGACACACCTGCCCTGTGGGACTGGCTTGTCTGAATGCTGCCTGTGTTCAGGTTACTGAAAGATGAGGGTTCCAGGAGCTTGTGTTTGGAGCCTGTGTCTTGCCTAGATTTGGTAGGCAAGTTGTCCTGGCTGTTGTTGTGGCACAGGAGGAAGAAAAAATCAATGTCTGATGTTTGTCAGCTAGTTCAACAGCACAATGACAGAGGGATTATTTGCTGGTTTTGGTTTAATGTGAGCTCTGATTTGGGGATCTTTTTGTAAGTGTAAGAAAACAAGAGGAAGGCTCTGTGTTGTGAGCCTGTCCTCTGTTGTGTATGAAATAACCTTGTTTTGTGTTCCCCTTCCCAGTAAGAATATCCTTTCAGCATTATAACGTCCACAGTCACAGCAAATTTTCCTGCTTATGGAAGTTTCCAGCTTTTGCACAGGCAAATGGGAAAAGCTTCATTTGATATGAGGTTTATGATATGCTAGTTTAACATGTAAGGCTTGGCTGCCACGGATGTTTCACAAAACCCCACAGTACTACAGCCCTCTGCTATCCAGTCTGGAAAATGGTGGAATATTGTAAGCTTTGCACTGGTCTGGTTTTTACCTCCCTAATCACTGTTTCTTCTCCTTTGCAGACAAACAGTTCTGCCATCATTGATCGCATATTTGCCAGTGAAGGGGTGGTTAATTCAGCCATTCCAGCTTATCACCTCAGAGACCTTATCAAAAGGTATCTTATCATATTTGCTTACTGGTGCTTAAAGATGTGCTCTGTGAAGTCAAGCCTGTAGCCTTGCTCTTGGCAACTTAGAGCCCACACTTAACACTTACTTTTTTTTTTTTTTAAATCTGCCACTGTGCTGGTAACAAGTGCAAGCATTACAACAATGTTTTGGTTCCTCTGATTTTGGCACAGTTTGGAGTAAGAGCAAAAGAGTATCAGTCATGATGTTGATCATTTGTTGTTTCAGTGCTTTACACTTACAGCCAAGAGGTTATATTTGGAGAATACTGAAGACTTTGCTGCTTTGGGGGAGTGTTGTGAGAAATGAGGGAAAGGGGCAGAAACTGCTGGTCTCCACTGCTGTCAGGATTCAAATGCAGTTCTCTACTGAGAAGTCTGCCAAGGGGATTGTTGTCACTGTGACTGTGACTGTGCTCTGAGGCTACAGAATGAATGAGGACACAACTGGGCAGAAATAGTATTGGGAGCCACTGGTAAAGCTGAGTAGGGCATGTTCTCAGGCAAGCCCTGGGCTATTGGCTGCTGTGAATCCCGTTTGTGGAAAGATGTGGGAGCGCCTTGGAGTGTGATCACTTTCCTGAGACTGCGTGCATGTGGGCTGAATGGTCTGGGGAGGTCAAGCTGTTTTCCCTGTAAACCTGTAAGTGAGCAACTTCCATTCTCTGGTGCTGAGAGACATCGAGAAGGAAAGCCTGCTCTACCATATGCCCAAAATGCTTTCAGGGGATCCTTCTGGTGTGCTTCAGCTTTGGGTTGGAAGGTGTGCTTCTCATTGTTCTCTTTGTACCACAACCACCCCAAAGACACAGTATTCCTTTGTACTGCCTTCCACTAAGTGGAATTTGCCTGTGCAGGACTGTCCCATGCAAGAACTTAAGTGTGTCTTCTCTTCCAGCATGCTTCATTGTGACCAAGGAAAGCGAGCCTCCGCTGAGAAGGCTTTATGCAGCCCGTTCTTCAGCATTCCCTTTGGTAAGCTGTGTGTGTCACTGCTGCTCACAGCTCTCAGCATGTGCTGGAAGCGGCACAGAGTGCAGTTCAGCTGTTGTTTCTGGTTCAGGCCTCATTGCTGCTCCTTTGTGGCTCTTGCCAGCCCTCTGTGGTGCCACAGCAGGCAGGTCAGAGTGATGCCTGTGCTCTCAGTGCTGCCCTGCCTCTCCAGCCCCGGGGATTGTCACTATTCCCAGGTCAGACTCCCATTAAATTCTGATCAAGAGGGTATTGGCAGCAGCATTCATCCGAGGGGACAGAAATAACCAAGATATATCCCTTATATTGTGACCATTGAGGTGCTTTTGAAGAGTGCAGTGCTATTTATGGTGAGTGGGTGGGTTTTCTTATGCCAAGTGTTTGCCAGTTGAGAAATCGCCAGGAATGAGCGACTAAGGCACTGGTGGCACGTGCTGCTGCCTCTGCACAGGTCAGACAGTCCCAGTGTGTTCTCAAGATGTAAGCCTTTTTTTGCAGTGACTGGCCTGCCTGTTGTGGTGCCTGTGTGGCAGGTCACAGAGAGATGTCACTGTCACTTTTATCTATCCCTTCAATTTAGTGAAATAGAGGTGTTTCCTCAGGACCTCCCCGTGTGGGATGCAGGTGGTCAGCAAACGGTGGGCTGAGATCTCCCTGTTTAGGCTCATGTCCCTCCCTGTTTTCTCTTCCAAAAGCAACACAGTAGCATTCTCCAGAGCTTGTCTTCTTTCAAGAACACCAGTGAAGCGCTCTGCATCCAGCTTCTCTGCGGCATAAATTAATGCTTCAGGCATCCAGCTTCTGGCTGGGCTAGGATTTTCCCTGGAATCCTAGCCCTGCTTTTCTTAAGCTCCTTGCTGTACATTGCAGCACAGGTCACTAAGTATTGCTTCTTATAGATACTGACATTTCTGTGTGTTAGGCAAAGGTAACAACATCATTCCTGTTTTCAAACTTCAGTTGCATCTCAGAAACTGGGACTGTTGTAATCAAAGCTGCCTTCCATGGCTGAACCTTGCAGCCAGTTGTGCTTTAGAGCAGAGGGAATAGTGTATTGGCAGTGCTTTCTGGTCTGGTTTTGGACACACAGACCTCTAACTGTACTGAGGAAGGTGCTTCTGTGGTTAGTGCTATGAGTTTATATAAGAGCTTCCATTTTTCTTAGTTCTCTTTGCTGGTTCTTTTCTTTGCCAAACTTGTGCTTATGCTTGTCTGTACAAAGAAGCATTTACTGTTGCTTTCCTAGCAAGTCAGAAAATGATCTGTCATTGCCTTTCACTTGGACACAGCTTTTCTGTTTAGAGCAAAGGCAGCTGAGAATGGCTTTCCTTGTCATTTACAGCCAAGTCTTGACTTTCCAGTTCATCAGCTTCTTTCCTGTGTTGTCAGTGTGGTTGGTGTCACCTGGCATTTGATGAGGAGCAGAGGGACTGGGTAGAAAGTACCTCCTAAAGCAGAAGAGTATTGCAGGAAATGCATTTGTCACTTGGTACCAGAATAACAGCTGGCTCTGAATTCTAAGTGTTGGTTTGCCTCCCTCTCTGTAAAAAGACATATGAAACGAAGGACAAATTTACCTTAGTGTCTGCTTCTTATCCCGGGCAGCAAGTGACAGAACAAGAAGAAATGGCCTCAAATTGTATCACAGGAGGTTTAAACTGGGTATTAGGAAAATTTTCTTCACTGAAAAGTTTGTCAAGCATTGGAACAGACTGTCCAGAAAAGTGGTGGAGTTACTATTCCCAGAGGTATTTAAAAGATGTGTAGATGTGGCATTTGGTGGTAGACTGGGGACATTTGGTGGTGGCCTTGGCAGTGCTGTGTGGGACTTGATCTTAAAGGTCTTTTCCAAACTAAATGATTCTGTGAATAAAAGGGGCAGCATATAAGACCAAGGTGCAACTTATATGTTCTTTCAGTCTCCAGTTCATCTGCTGTCTCTTGGTTGCAAATAATCCTGTGGAAGAAGTGTCCTCAAAGTTCACTTGGAGCTGGAATATGCCTGGTTATCTGAAGGCAGCACTTTTCTTCAAAGGGCTGCCCTGAGTGCTTCCTGGCATCGTCTACACTGATAAGGCCTTTCATACTCTAAGCTTTTCATAAGGGCTTTTCCATGTCAGGAAGGAGGAGATTTACAACATCTGTGCTTGCCTTGCATCTCTTCTTGGACTCTGATCTCAGCATCTTCAGTCTGTGCCTAGCGAAAATGTCAGCTCCCTCATATGCATCATGTGCTTAGCTTGGAAAAGTATTCCCTAGGAAATAATAGCCCGCTTAGTAAACATGGTTAGAAGACTCAGACTGGAGAATTGAAGCCATTTCGCTTTCCTCTCCCCTCTCACTGTCAAGTGGGAGAGCTGTGAGGTACCGCTATTGTGTTCAGCTGCTGTAGCTGCCAAAACAAATAAACACATTAACACTCTCCTAAGTGCTGCAAGTTGGGCTCCCAGATCTTAAATTCATGATTGGCCTGCCAGTGCTGTTCAGGCACTGTTGAACCAGGCACTGTGAAATCAAGCTTTTTTCTGTCCCTGCGGCTTTGAGTTTACAGAGGATAGCCTCATTTTTGCCATTAGCCTTTCCACCTTGACTGTTTCCTTCTCCCACAGTGGTATCTATATGACATAGTTCAGGGCTGCTTGTCTTCTAGAGCCACGTGCCTCATGTCCAGCGCCCAAAGTGTTTTATTTCTGCCCCCGTGAAGTTGTTCACAGGATCACTGCTCACCCACCTCGTGGCCATGCCTGATTCTACAGCGCTGCGTTATTTGAGTAACCAAGTAGCTTTCCCCACTTCTGTTGCAAGATTGTGTGGTGGTCTTCAAAGCAGTGGATTGCAGTTGAAGAGGGAAGGTTTACATGGTGTTCAGGGAAGAACTGAAAGATATTTTAGGGAGATCTGAGGCCTGTGCCTTAGTATAACTTAAGAACTGTAGTTACAGAAGCTGGCCAGCCTGTTTTCAGCTTGTCTGTTAGCAGTAACAGGAGAGGCAAGTTGCAGAGTAGTTCTTTCATCTTCTCACATCTCCACATTTATGGAGTAGTATGTTCAACGGGCATAGCTCTTGAGGTCACATCAGTTTCTGAGACTGAGCTAAGTAGACACAACTCTAGTCTTCATTTAAAGAGCAATTTCAGGTGCTGGCCTCAGAATAATTGCAGAGTGCACTGAACCCATCAGAAGAGTCTCTCAGTGCACAGGTGAAGATAAGCTAGAAACAGAGAATACAGACTGTAAATGCAGGTAATGGAGCAGAGAAGCAAAACTGTACTGCAAAGAGCAGTAAGTGCTTGTGTATTGTAATGCATTTTGAGTCAACTTCCTATTTTCTTGCTCCTTTGATTTCTTTTCTTTAATTCTTTGGATGCCAAACAGCTCCCCATATCGAAGATTTGGTGATGCTCCCCACGCCTGTGCTGAGGCTGCTAAATGTTCTAAGTGATGCTTCTCTGCAGTGTGAAGAAGAATATGAAGGTTGGTGCAAGCATTGTTGTCTTACAGGCTCTGTTTTGTTTGCCTCTGGGGATGTGAGAGCAAGCAGGTGAGCAATTAATAGGCTCAAGAACAGTAAACAAAGAGCTGCTCGGCTGAGATTTGGTACCAACTGGGGCAGCTGCACCAACAGAGAATAGACTAAGAGACTGAGAGAGAAAGCAGAGATTGTAGGAAGTTCTTGAAGGATCCCAAATTTAAAAACAGTTTATTTTTATTTTCTTCTTTGTTTAAATGCCTGCAGACTTCATGGTGTGTTTGTAGCTCTGAGCTTCCACTGGACATGTACAGGACTCTGGAGCTCAGTAGCATCCTTAAAAAATTTCTAGTGAACTTATCCAAGATCTCAGCAGAGAACTGAAATATCTCATTGGAGTTCTTCAACTGTGGTAGATGGCCAGGCATGTTGGTGGAATTTGCATTTCTGCTTGCTGTCAAATCCACGTGAGTGGCAAAAGCTAGAGAGCTCTGGGAGTACAAGTTTAAAGGCTGGGTTCTGCTCACACAAAGAAGGGCTTGTGGCAGCTACTTTAGTTCCCCTCCTCCCAGTGCCATAGCAGGGACTTGTAAATCCCAAATGATTTAGCTACTGGAAGGCCAGTCTTTGTGTGCAAGGAAAAGCACTGTTCATGTGCTCCAAACCCTGCTCATGGAGGTTCACTGCCTGCAGGTCTGTGTTTCTGAGCCTCAGTTCAGAAACAGTTCAGCCCTTCCATCTCATTATGTGGCCATTACGCAGCATCAGCTTCTGCTGTGGCACTTCATGCTTGTTTATTTTAAATTGAGAAGAAAAAGTTATGTGTTGACTGAGTGTTCTTGATGTGTTCATCTCGCCTTCATTTGTTTCTTGGCTCATCCTAGTTTGCAAAGTGAAAGACAACCAACTCTTTCCTTTCTCAGATATCCTGGAAGACATAAGGGAGGAGTGTCAGAAATACGGACCGGTGGTTTCCTTGCTTATTCCAAAGGAGAATCCTGGTAAAGGCCAAGTAAGTGAATGAAGGGAAGAGGCTGTGTATTCCTACATACACTCTATGTGCTGCAGGACTGCTGCTCAGTGCCTGGAAATCTCTTGGCTGATGGCAGTGCTAAAAATAGATGGCTATTTTGAAGGACAGCACAGGTTCCTTCCTAGTTATGTAAGGTTGCCCAAACAGCTTTAGCAGGGGAGCTGGGATATGGGATGGAAGCATGGATGAGAGAGGAAATGCTGAGGATGTAGAGCATCATCATACTTTCTCCCACTTTACCAAATGAGGAGTAGGAGATGAAATCCCAGTTCAGAGATGCAGCTCTTTCCTTTTTAGCTCCAATGCTCTGTGCTCAGCCAAGGGTGGAGGGGAAGAATTTGTTCAGGAATGGTTTTCCCAGCTGCAGGGTGGGAAGGAAGGAATGGAATGGTGCACTGGAAGTCCTGTTTCTCCTCTCTCTTTCAGGTCTTTGTTGAATATGCAAATGCTGGTGATTCCAAAGCTGCCCAAAAAATGCTGACTGGAAAGATTTTTGATGGCAAGTTTGTTGTGGCTACGTTTTACCCACTGAGTGCCTATAAGAGAGGATATCTGTACCAAAACTTGCTGTAGGCAGTAGCAACAATCAGGAGAGTTGTCTTGCTCCTCTTCCTCACATGTTTTACAGTTGAATGTGCAAAAGATCTTCCTAGCCCTGCTTTCGAGTCATCTGTGAAGGAGAGATGCGAAGGACTTGAATGGGCTTTGAAACCTTTACTGCTGCTTTGTGATGTGCCGAGGAGGCCGGGGTGGCTTTCAGCGTGTGCTTGTGTGTGTGTTGTGCTTGCTCATGTGCAGGGGGCGCGTGGCTCTGCCCTGGTGGGCGCTCATGGCGGGAGTGGTGACGGTGGGAGCCCGGCAGGCCGAGCAGACCTTGGCAAGCTCTTTTCAGTGATTTGCAGTGAGACCAAAGTCTTGGCCTTAGCACTGGGCTTGGCTCCAGGGAGAGGCTTTCTCTGTTAAGTTTTCCTATAACTCCAGTGCTGGGGAGGAAGAAGAGGAGGAAGGCTTCTCTGCTTTTTGTTGATGCTTGTAATAAATAAAGAAGCAAAACCACCATCCTCTCTAAAGCAGGCCAGGAGGACTTTTGAGTCTTCTCATCACGTAGAGCAGAGGGAGGCTGTGAAATCGGATCTGCTGAGCCTGTGGGGTTGCCCTGTCACCATGAGCCAAGCAGAGCCATCCAACTGACCTGGCACAGACATCATGCTGCGCTGGGGCAATGAGGCGTGGATGACACTGCCTGTGGGGAGCTGAGCTTGCTTGTACGCCTGGGGTGGGCCGGGACTGGTGGTGGATACGTGGTCAGGGCAGTGGCAGCCTCAGTCCCCACATAACCTGGAAGCACTTTGTAGCCTGAGGTGATGTGAAAACCCTGCTGTGTGGAGTCATCTTTCTAGCACATACCCTGTGCTGGCACTGATGCTCCCTAGCTCTGATGCCAAATCATCTGTAATACGTAAGCGTCTTTAGGTGATGTTTTTGGAAAGGAGTGCTACAGCACGCAGTATTCTTTGTGTCTCAGCAGGACTCCTGCCCTGCGAGTCTTATAAGAACAAATATTTGTCCCTTGTAGGTCCCATGCTTGGCTTTTCTGTGGTGTGTGTTTTTGGTTTTGCATTAACCCATTAGACTTGTAGATTAGAAGCACTGACACTTTTGGTCCTTCATAGGTTACACAAAGGACCTGAGGCAATCTAAGATCCTGTATGGAAAGGGTTTAATCAGTCATCAGACTTGACTGGCCAGGAGAAGGTCTTTCCCACTGTCAGGGACAACAGCCATGTGCTTTTGGGGAAAAAGCACTGAGCCAACAACATCACTGCTCCCCCCAGAGCACGCTGTAGTCATGTGGCTGCAGTGCTCAGGCAGACACTGCACAGCTGCTCATGTGGGGTTGGCAGTGACTTGTTTCCCAGGGTTGTCCAAACCTGTAATCCAGCAGAGCCTCTCCCTGCAGGGTGGGCACTTTGCTCCTGACGAGCACAGGGTGAAACAGCCCTGCTTAGAGGGTGACCAGCTTGTGGCTGGTGGTGGCTTGTGACCCTGGTACCAGTTTTAGTGAGGAGCAGAGCCCTCCTGAATTCTTTTCTCCAGCTGAAAGACTTCTGGGCAGCTGCCTGAACCATCCCTGACCATCCCTGGAATAATCCCTGAATTACCTTGCAGTTTACTGTTTGCATCTTGCTGATGCTGGACTTGCTGGAATCCTGCACTTAAAAGTTTCTCTTGATTTTTTTACCCTGTGTGTGGTGTGTCAGAAGATCCAATGTCGGTAGCATTTCACGAGTCTGAGTTCCTCTCTGTGCTGGTGTATATAGTTGTGTCTACTGTGGCCCTTCCCAACTCCCCCAGAAAGGACCAATCTCTGAATTCTTCTGTTGCCTTTGAGATGGTGGGCTTGCCAGGGAAAAAAAAATGCCACAATGAGTTTTAAGGTGTGATTTGCTGATCACATGTTTCTGGGAATGATGCTACTTTGGTGTACATAGCTGTTAACCAGCTTTGGGGTGTGTGATTCATTGCTTTTAATTATTAAATTTAATTCCTTGCAGTGAAGCACCTTTTAGTGTCTGGGAGGAATTGAATGATTAACTGGGTGAGGGGTTTTCCTATGTGAAGAGCAGTGTTTAAAGTATAGGTAGGCATTGGCTGACCTCCTCAGCTCTGCGTTGTTGCTGTCCCTGATGGGCTGAGCCAGGTGTCAAAGCACTTTGGCCCAGACTTACACGTGTTGAATGCCATCATGTCAGCAGCATTAAGCTGGCAGGAACAGACCCAAGAGTTCCTGCCCTGCTGAGTGTCACTCACGTGGGGACACAGGGAGCTCCCCTAGGTGCTGTCACCTGCAGCAGTACTGGGACAGGGAGATGTTGAGGTGCAGGTGCAGAACTTGAATGTGTTTTAAGTTCTCACATGTATTTCTCTAGGACTGTGAGCTGGTCTGTCATCTCTCAAGCATATCTCTTTTTCAGTCAGAATTATGCTTTGGGATTTTCAGCTAAAGAGCTGTGCCAGGATTAACCTTTAGAGAGGAACTACAGCCTGTTCCTGCAGTGTGGTAGAGCTCCTCCAGCAGAGTTCGGATGGGGTTTTGTTCAGCTGCTTTAATAGGAGCTAAATGAATCTTCCAGATGCAAACTTCTGCTACCAGGTCTTTTTTTCCTGATGTACATTGACCAGGCTTGAGCACTGAGCTGGGCAAAAACCCCAGAGCTGCTTTTCCTTTTCCTCCTGGCAAGAGCTGAAGATGGCGATCTTTGTCCTGCCACTGGATCCACCCCTCTGCAGGCTGGGTACAGGGAGGTTTAGAAGCATTTTATTGTTATTCCTCACCCTCTGCCTTCAAAGACTTTTTCTCCCAATATGAGGCTTACTCTGGTGTCTCAGCAACCTAGTGTTGGCTTGGCATAAGTTTTAGCCCTGCTAAAACCTATGAGTTTCTTAACTTTAGATTGTATCTGAAGTGTGCGTGGTGATTCAGTCCAAGTGTCTGTCATGGCATGTGCCTGGATGGGCCTGGCTTTCCTTGTCTCCAAATTACTGCCTGCTTGAGGTGCAGAAGTGTTGAGGCTTTCAGATGCTTGCTGGGTTTCCTGGCCTGTGCTGCTCCCTCCCAATAGCCCTTGGTGTAGCACTGACCTACGTAGTCCTACCTTAGTTGTAGGGTAACTGGTGTTTAAATCACTGGCCAAAGCACAAGGTAGCTCTGATCTTGGGTGTATTCCTAATTTTATTCTCACTGGTCTTCAGCCTCCTAACAACATAGCCTAGGCACTGTGTTGCACCCAGGTTGTCTTTCCAGAGGGTTCAGTACACTTCCTCCTGCTGTGCCGGATCCTGTAACCACGTGCCTCCCTTCGGGTTAGATGTCAACTGTTGTATCCCTTCACGCACCCTTGCTGAGCAGATGTGTGCTTGATACAGGTGATTAATAAATGATGCTTCAGTAGGAAGTGGTTGTGCAGTGTGCTGTTCTTGTGGCACGGATGGTGAAAAAACATATACTGAGCAAGTTCTCTGTCATCCTGCACCTGGGGGGACAGGGCTGTGATCTGGCCATGGTGGTGGTGGCATTTGTGCTTGGCTGTTGGAATTTACTCACCCTGTGTGCCAGCAGAGCTGAAAACCCTGGTGGGAGCGCCGGGGTCACCTCTGCCTGGCCGGAGCCCACCATGTCCCCTCCCGGTCCCTGGGTCCTCGGCTGCGTGCGCCAGCACCGCCTACAGACACCGCACACGGGCGTGTTCCTCGCTCGCTCTGGCGTAAGCGCTTCCCGAAGGGATGTCGTGCGGAGGGGAAACCACCCGGTGACGCAGGAGCCTCCCTGGGCGATGCTGCGGGTTGCACAAGGTCCGGCAGCCGCCGGGGGGGCCGCGTGGGCCGGGCCGCGGGAGCGGTTCTGTGCCTGCGGCCGCGCTGCCACAGCCCCGGGGCGGTGTCACAGCACCGGGCCCGGCAGAGCTCGAGGAGCGCTGGGACAACGCTCTCGGGTACACGGTGCGATTCTTAGGGAGGGTCCTGTGGATGTTCTGTGAGTCTGTGACACCACGCGCCCCCCGACGACGGGACGAGCAGTGTCTCATCGGTCCTGGACCGCTAAGGCTCCCGGACGCGGCTGGCTG
>VYXB01005395.1:468116-491646 GCA_013397135.1 Pachyramphus minor
CAGGGCTGGCGGAGATCGCGGGCAGCCGTGTGGCCGTGCTGCTGTTGGCCGGCGGGCAGGGCACCCGCCTCGGCGTACCCTACCCCAAGGGCATGTGCGACGTGGGGCTGCCCTCCCGCAAGACTCTCTTCCACCTCCAGGCCCAGCGCCTGCGGCGGCTCCAGCAGCTGGCGGAGGAGCAGCACGGCACCCCCTGCCACATCCCCTGGTGAGCTCTGGCCGCGGGGAAACAGGGAGGTGTCGGAAGGATCCCTATGGCTCTGATGGGCCAAGGCCCAGTGGGTTGGTGTAGTCTTGGGGGTGTCAGCAGCCCGAGATCCCCAGGATTGGTGCAGTTCCCCTTCCCAGCCCCTTGGCCGATGCAGAGCCCCTTGGCCGCCCAGGAACAATGGTTTGGCATAGCCCGTCTTGACACCAGTGCTATTGCCATGGGCATATCCACTGGAGTTAGTGGTTCAAAGCTCGGTTAGTGGCACTGGCAGGTCCCACGTTGTCAAACTCAGCCCCGCGGCCCTCGGGAAGGTCTGTCGTGTCCCCATATAGGACAGTAGCCATGCCAAGCAGGGGTATAGGCAGCAAGGGGCAGCTCTGGTGCTGGGAGCAGGAGGTTGGTGTCAAGGAAGAAGCTGCTGTGGGTGTCCCCTGCACTGTGCAGGGTGTTTTATGGTTTTGGAGATACATGTTGCAGGGAAGAGTGAAGCTCTTCATTGGCTTGCCAAAGCGGTGAGGCCACAGCAGGTCAGATCCACCTAAATGTGGAGAGGGAAAAAGCCTGTCCTGTCTGTTCTTTACATTTGGGATGAGGGGTGTGAGACCCTGCCTCTCCTCCCTGCTCATTGGGGGTCTCCTGCTCTGTGACAGGTACATCATGACAAGTGGACGCACTATGGAGGCCACCAAGGAATTCTTCCAGAAGCATTGTTATTTTGGCTTGAAGAAGGAAAATGTCATCTTCTTCCAGCAGGGCATGCTGCCTGCCCTAGGGTTTGATGGGAAAATCCTGCTGGAGGAGAAGGGCAAGATTGCTATGGCACCAGGTTAGTGGTGGGAGCTGGTGGGAGGGGTGCACAGAGGAGAGACGTGGTGCTGAGGACAAGCTTTTGGAGCTGGAGTCTTGCAGTGTGACGTGGCCCACGGGTGATGCAGTCTGGGAGGTGTCTGCCTTGGCAGGGAGGACCA
Source organism: Pachyramphus minor (assembly GCA_013397135.1). Lineage (NCBI taxonomy): Eukaryota > Metazoa > Chordata > Aves > Passeriformes > Tyrannidae > Pachyramphus > Pachyramphus minor. Next base: position 469,296 of record VYXB01005395.1, read on the forward strand.
GGGTGGGGTATGGCTGGGCTGATGACCCTCCACGCCAGCTCTGTGGGGAAGGAGGATGAGCGTGGGTGGCTGATGGGACTGATGGGTGTTGCTGCAGCCCCAGTGGTTTGTTCTCTTTGCAGATGGCAATGGGGGCCTGTACCGGGCCCTGGGGGCACACGGCATCATGGACGACATGGAGCGAAGGGGTGTGCAGAGTGTCCATGTGTACTGTGTGGACAACATCCTGGTGAAGGTGGCTGACCCCAGGTTCATTGGGTTCTGCTTGGAGAAGGGAGCAGACTGTGGGGCTAAGGTATGGTTCTGGGGGCAGGCAGGCACTGCTTCCCTGGAGCTGAGTGGGGTCTGTCCTGCTCCTTGCCTGTCTTCCCTGACTCCTCATCCTTTGTTTTCTGGTTTGCCATATTCAGGAGAGATAGCTAAGCACCAGAAGCATACTGGTGAAGTAGCACATGCTGCCAGAGCCCTTCCTGCCCCTTGGGTAGTCCTGCCTGCCCATGGCACTGTGGGAGATGTGGGGTATCACTGATCCCTGCCTGGTGCCGTTCCTCTCGTGCCTTGCACAGGAACATGGCACCAACAGGGCCAGGGCTCAGAGGTACCTTAGTTCCTGGGGAGTCCTGTGGAGCTCCCTGCTTCACACCTGGATGCTGGGCAGGCATGTTTTCCAGGTGGCTGTGGGTAACACAGGCAGACAGGATCCTTGCCCTAGGCTGCCAGCTGTCTCCAGCTATGACATCCTGGGCCGCCAGACCAGGACACAGTGGGTGCATCTGACATGCTGAACCCAGCCCTGTCTCATGGATAGAACATTGCATACTCCAAGCTTTACTTAAAGACTGGCTTAACAGCCAAAGGGGCTGTTTTTGTTTACATTGGGCTTGGCTCTGGCAAACAGGCAAGAGGACTTACTGGGTCTGAAGCTTTCAGAGAGCAAACTGGGAAAGGGAAAGCAATTCCTCCTCCTGGTTTACACGAGAGAAAGAGGGAATAAACCCTAGCATGCAGAACGGAGAAAGCCCTGTGTCCCTGCATGCCACCTCACTGTGGTGACCATGATGAGTAGGGGTTTGCTGGGGTAGTCCTGTGCCCAGATGGAGGTGTATGGGGTGCAGGGAAGAGGATGGAGGTCAAGTGTAGGGGGATGGCTCTACTGAGCCAGCAGCTTCCTGGTTGTGCATAGCAAGCTGGCTAAAAATATCCATGCCCTCTGCCAGCTGCACATGGACTTGGTACCAGATCCTGCCCGCACCCTCTGGGTGTGTCTGACACTCTGTCACCCAGTTCTGCCATCATCCTCCTCTAGTCCCCATTACCAGAAGTACCTGAGAGGGGAGGGCTCCAGCATCCCTGTCCCGCACTATCCCAGCACAGCAAAAAGCCTTGGCAGGGGGTGCTGGGTACAAGGGAGTATATTTGAAGTGCTGGGCTTTGGGTGTCTTTCTCTGACTGTCCTTCCCTTGGGCAGGTGGTGGAGAAGACCAACCCCACGGAGCCGGTGGGTGTGGTGTGCCGCGTGGATGGCGTGTACCAGGTGGTGGAGTACAGCGAGATCTCCCTGGCCACTGCCCAGAAACGGGGCCCAGACGGGCGGCTGCTCTTCAACGCAGGCAACATTGCCAATCACTACTTCACCACTGCCTTCCTGAAAGATGTAGTCAAGTAAGGGCCTGCTGGGGTGCTGCAGGGTGCTGCCGGAGTGCCGGAGCCAAGTGGAGTCGGCTGCGCCTTGCTTTCTGCTGGCTGAGCTCCAGCTGTTTGCAGGCGTGCTGGGATGAGGCCCCTGATCTCTGGCCTTTGCACGTGTGGCCTGACCCTTGCCTCTCCACACACTCTCTTCCTTGAGATAAGATTTCTCCTGGCCATAGCTGGATGCTGCTTCCAAAGTGCAGGCGTGTGGAGCCGTCCTCTCCTGGCTGCTGTGGGGATGAGCAGCCTGTGCCTCAGGGAGGCTCTCCTGCTGCAGCAGTGTCTGAGATGGAGACGTGGCTTGCTCAGGCGAGTGACATCTCTTTTTTTTTTTTGGCCTGTTGCAGCACTTATGAACCACAGCTGCAGCACCACATAGCTGAGAAGAAGATCCCACATGTGGACATCACTACAGGGCAGTTAATCCAACCCGAGAAGCCCAATGGGATTAAGATGGAAAAGTTCGTCTTTGACATCTTCCAGTTTTCCAAGTATGTCCTTTTCTCTCTATGGGGAAGAGGCTGTTGGCTCTGCTTTGGGCAGCTCTGAGAGCTTCCGGGGTGGTGCAAGCAGTGTGCCCACTGGTGATGCCCTGGCATTGGGATCAGATGCCAGCTCCTGTGCTTTGCCTCAGCAATGGATGGTTGTACTTGGAGATGAGCAGCAGGAGGGACAGGCACTGCATGCTTCTTGCTTGCCTGAGCCCTGATCCTGGGCCAGAAGAACATCTGCTGACTCTACAGCCCAGGCCATCCCTTCCCTCCTTCATGATTGTGAAAAACAGCCCATGGGTGTGGGCTGTAGGAGGGCCATGGTCCCAGCTCAGCCACCCTGGCAGGGGAGAAGTGAGGAAGCAGCCACAATTTCCAAACCTGATTCTCCCATGCTTTGTTTCCCCCCAAGGAAGTTTGTGGTGTACGAGGTGCTGCGTGAGGACGAGTTTTCTCCCCTGAAGAATGCAGACAGCCAGAATGGCAAGGACAACCCCACCACAGCCCGACATGCCTTGATGTCCCTGCACCACTGCTGGGTTCTCAATGCAGGGGGGCACTTTGTGGACGAAAATGGCACACGCCTCCCTGCTATCCCTCGGTGAGTTGCTGCTCCTGGCACTGCTGCATCCTCTTTTGGGCTGGATATAAGGCACGAGACAGTCCCCAGCCCTTCTGCATTTCAGTGCTCCTGATAACAGTGTCACTGAAGTGACCAGCTATGGGTCCTTTCTCCTGGATGGTCCGTGGGGCAGAGCTGGTTGTGGGCTGAGTGGTGACAACAGGAGCAGCGCTTGCTCACTCAGCAGCTTTCCTTCTTGATTCAGCACCTCTGAACCAAATCCTGCCAGCCTCCCTTGCACAGCCAAGGTCACCTCTGCAGGGAGGAGATGGCTCCCTAAAACCCAAGGGCTCCAAACCAGCAGATCCCTACAGCAGCCAGGCTGGAGTCGTGGCATCCCTTGACCACAGGACCCCCGCACTGCCCCTCTTTGGAGATCAGCAAAGCCCAGACTTGTTCTGCTGTGTTTTTTCCCTGCCTGGCTAACCCTTGTCTGTTCCCATGTAGCATCCCAAACGGAAGGTCCGCTGCCACGCCAGCAGATGTCACAGACAAGTAACTATACCGTGCCTTGTGCATGGTGGCGGGGCTGTGCTTAGGTACTAACGGGCTGTAGGCCGGGCCGCGGGTGTGCACGGGCGCCCGCAGCGACTAACGGGGCCGGGGGCTCTGGGCCGCATGCTGGGAGCGGGGCACGTCCCACCACTGGGCCCCGTGGATGCTGCTTCTCGTGGTGGTGGGCAGTAGGCAGCGTCTGCTCCCTCCTGGGCTCCTTTCCTCAGGGGTGGCTGGCGGGGATGACTGACTGGGGCTTGTGCTGCTGGTATGGATGCAGGGCGGCAGCAGCCGGGTGCTGCCCACAGCCCCCAAAGGACACCCCGCAGGCAGGATGCTGTTGGGAAACGCTCTGGCACGTCCCTTCGATGACATTCCCCTGTTAGTCACACCATGGCACAGCACATGGCTGGACTGGTCCCGGCCGGTCCCAGTGCTGGAGACGGCTGCTGACTCCCGATGTCCACCAGGCGCCCAGGCAGATGGAAATGGGATTGAAAGCCTTGAGTTAACGTCAAGCAGGCTTTGATGTAGCATGTGTGAATCAGAGCACAGCGGCCAGCTGTACTTTGTGTGACTTCAGCTCCTGAGGTTGGTACATCCAGACCATGACACCAGGGAAAGCCCCTGGCTCAGCACTTGAAAGTTTACAGGAACACACAGGGGGGCTTTAACACTTCTGTTAACAGCAGCGTGTTCTGTGGGCATGGGGCAGGTGGGGTGTCTGGGACTTAGAGTTGGTGGGTGTAAATGACTGGCAGACTAAGCAAGCTTATTACCTTCCCCTGCTTCAGAAGTTGTATCTTCTGGTACTTTCTGGTGAGGTATACTTAGGATCTCTGTTTTAATTCCAGACCCCAAGTTTTTTCAGGCTTATGACTAGGCCATCACACTGGTTATAACGTAGGAAGAAGAATGCACCTTATCCTACATTTACCCTTCATTGCCAGTTGATGTCAGATTTTTTTTTTATAAACAATTCTCTTGAATTTAACTCCAGGGCAAACACAAGTACGAGGGCTGGGTTAGGATGAGTGGATTTTATTTACAGCTGGGGCAGGAGGGGGGCTGAGTGAGAGTGTGGCAGCAGGGATGAGCTTTAACCAAAGTGAAGGGAGCATTGTCATGGATGACATCCTGCCATGGCTGCCATGGTGAGTGGCTGGGAAGGGGCACGTGCTGCTGGGGATCCTTGTTGGCTCCACATTGCTGCACCCCTTGTCCAGACTTATATGCCAGCTGGATACGGGGAGTATCTGGGAGGGGGTCATGCAAAGGCTGGTGGCAGCAGCAGCAGCCTTGGGGCCCCCACGCAGCCCTCTGCCAAGCAGTGACCAGTACTGGTGTGGTTCTGATGTTTTGCTCACCAGTGCCAGCACACAGGCAGAACAAAGGAGCTGAAATAGTTGATCTTAGAGGCAAAGGCAGGAGGAACAAACAGGAGGAGCATTTCTGAGCGAGTAGACAGGCTTACCCTGCGTCCTCAGATTGTGCTTTAAGCAAGAGAGTGCTTAAAGAAAGACCAGTTCTAGCCATAAAATGGGAAGGTGTTGTGTGAGTGCATCTGTCATCCCTGCAAGGGTGCAGGAGGAGGAGGAAGGAGTGACTGGTTTGCATGCAGCATCGAAAATAGCGGGGTGAGGACACAGGCACTGCCGTAATTGCACACGTGGAAAGGCATCATGAAATCCACCTCTAAAGCTCTCTTCCCTTTCAGTCGCTGCTGGTATCTAAACTTTCACTCGCACCTCTGTGGAGAGCACGCAAGGCTTGACTAACCCAGGGCAGCTCTGTGCTGGTGGGGTCTGACCCCCAGCTTGGCATCAGCAAGATCTTGGGCCCCATCTGTGTCTCCTGGTGGGACGTAACTAACTCTCCTGACTTTTTCTTTGCAGCTTGAAGGATGCAAACGACCTGCCAATCCAGTGTGAAATTTCTCCCCTCGTGTCCTATGGAGGAGAAGTGAGTACTTACTATCCAGAGCTGAAGAGGTCCTTGCAGATGGACCAGACCGGTGGAGGGGCTGGCAGGGCACATGTGTGAGGGGATAAGCCGTGGAAGTGTGGCTTGAATTCACTGTGGGGCTTTTTGAGACAGTGTCCCCCAAGCTGCTAGCCTGGGAGGGGATCAGAGCCACCTGTGAGCAGCTCAGTGGGTCAGCAGAGCAGATGACACATGGTGTGTTCCTAATGAGGCACTTTGTCTTCCCGTAGGGTCTGGAAAAGTATGTGAAGGATCGAGAGTTTCGCGCACCTCTGATTATTGATGAGGATGGGATCCACGAGCTGGTGAAGAATGGGATGTAGTGGCAGCAGGGTGCCCAAGCAGGGCTGTCCATCCCACCAGGGAACTCAGATACATGAAGATTTATAGCTGTGACTGGTTGGGGCTGGTCCTGCTCGCTCCAGCCCTGTGCAGGGGAGGATGTGACCTGCTCGGTTCTCAGCACGTTGTATGCTTCTATTTATGTTTTAATTTAAAAACCAAACACTTTATGGATTCCCCTGCCACAAAGCACAGCTATGGTGCACTGCTCTTTGCACTCCAGGCTGTGGGCATTTATTTTTAAACATGTATATAGTAGTAGTCATTGTACATGCAGAGAGAGGATTTTTATGGTACGGGGCTGGGATTAATCTTGAATTTTTATTTTTCTTAAATCTACATGACTATTTTTTTTTTAATAGGGTCCTTGTCATTGCCCATGTCCTTCCTTTTGGTCATCCTTTCTATGTTGCACAACTGGAAGCACCCAATTAAACTCTGAGTCCCTCCTGTTTGTCATCTGGTGGTGTTTGAGTGACTATGACTTTCCACAGAGCCTTTGCTCATGGAGTAGGGAGCTGACTGCATCATACCACGTGCTCTGCCAGTGCAGCAAGGGTTGCTGCCTGGGGTGGCTACAGCCAGGTCCTCTGGCCTGCAGGCTTGTTTGGGGCACTTCTGGAGGAAGCAGAGGGTTGCACTTCCCTTTTGTATTCCTGCAGACAATGGCAAGCCTTGAGCAGGTAGCAACAGGCAGGTGTGCTGAGCTGCCAGTGTGCTCAGGGTGAAGCCAGCATGGCGTGGAGCCCTCCCGCAGAGCTGTGTGCCCTCTGCTTTTCCTGAGAGTGCTCTCTGGCTCCTTCCACAGCACACTGCTGTGGAGTGTGGTGTCCTGATGCCCCCAGGCAGAGCAGCTGTGCTGCCTCCCCTCCTGTTTGGAAAAAAAAGGAGGGAGCTTGGCCAGCTCCTCTCCTGATCCTTCCTCCCATCACAGCCCCTGGCGTGGTTGGTCACTGCCTCCCACTGCCCCCTATCTGCCTGGAGAGGGACTTTTCCTTGCGGGGCTGTGAATGGGACCCAAACCTTTCTTCCCCCAGGGGAAGTCACCAAGTCCTGTGAGTGCTAAGGCTAGGCTAGTGCATCCTAGGCTCAGCCCAGCGCTCAGTTTCCCAGGCAGTGTGCCTGGGGAGCCACGCGGGGGGTCCCGGCTGGCGCCGTGCCTGCTGGTGGCTCACCGCTGGCTGGGCTGTGTGTGGCCGAGGCTTTGGCTGCTGGCTCTGCAGACCACCACCTTTGCGTTAGGTCCTGGGACGAAGCAGCGCAGCACTGGCTGCTGCCAAGTTATTTGAGTACTGATTCCAGGTAGCAGGAGGGGAGCGGAGCAGAGCCGGCTGGCATTTGTGCTGGTGTGCACGTAGGGCAGCCTGGGCTTCTCCCTGCCAGCTGATCAGGGGCAGCACAGGGGGCACATTACAGCACCCTGCAGCAGGCACTGCTCTGACCCGTTCCCTGCCTGCCCTCCCTGCCAACCTGGAGGAAGCTATTCCTCACCTCTGTCACCCTGGGCACCCCTGGCTCAGCTGGCACTGCAGCCCCTCTCTGGTGGCAGTGGTGAGGGCCACCTGCATCTGCTGTGGGCAGTGGATTCCTCACCCTGCCTGTGTCTCAGTTGGTCTGTCTGGGGAGCAGACAGGCTGGGAGTATGGCGAGGAGGTTGTGTTAAGGAGCAAGCTTGCAGCCCTGGAGCTGAGGGGTGTCCTGCAAGACAGGAGAGCTTCTTAGGGAGCTATGCGTTTGCTGCCAGGGGTCCTGCTTCCCTTCCACAGTGTAGCAGTGGCGTAAAATACAGCCAAAACTCTAGTCTGGGGGGGGTGAGGGGGGGAAGGTACTTTTAAATTTTTTTATTGTGATTTTTGCTATTGCGCAAAAATTAATGCGAGCTTTTTATTATTATTTTTCCCTTGCTGCGTTGTATAGTCAGTGGCTGCAGTGCCAAGCTAGTGCCTGGAAATGATGTAAAACCACCAGCTCAGCGTGGAGCTCGGCGAGCTGGAGCGCTGATTCCATGCCGTGTGCCAGGCAGGTCGGCTCTCCGGCCGGTGTCCTGGCCACGCGTACCCGCGCAGGAGTCTGATAACCCTCCCACCAGGGGCCCGGAGAGGGGTAGTCCATGTGGGACCTTTTGGGACAGTGATGGGGTCTCATGGAGTGTCTCCAATGCCCGCGTTTTGAGGGTGTCCCACCTGGCCCCACGGTGCAGGAGGAGGGTCCTGGACACACGTCCCGTCCTGCAGCCGCGGGGGCGAGTGCCGGAAAGCAAAACGCTGCCTATTGCTTTAAGTTCCCCTGCCGGCCACGCGGATCTTTTTATTTTTTCTCTTGCGCTATGAATGGGTTTTGCTGTAAATTATAGCTTTGCGCACATTCCCTGGGGCCGAGGAAAATAACCTCCGCCGAAAAGCCAGCCCGGATTGCTGACTGGCTCCCCCTCTCCGCTCCCTAATTGAAACCAAATGTGCAAGATGTAGGATTGTGGGATTTCTGGCCGGCTCCCAGGAATCCGCAGAATGCAAAAACGCTCCCAGAGGCATCTTGCATCAGCCCGGGGAAGTTCGCTCCTCGCCTGGCTCCCCCGGCCCAGGCGAGGGGCGAGGAGCCCACCCGCCTGCCGCCGCCTCCCTGCTCCGGTGAGTTGCTCTTGGGTGCGTGGAGAGGCGTGTGCCCCTCGTAGGTTTGGGATTTTGGTGGGATGTGGGGCGAGCTGTGCTCTGCGGCAGAACCTGAGCAGAGGGGCTGGGGTGTGGGTCTACCTGGTAAGGGGCTGGGGCAGAAGCAGGGCAGTGTTTCCACTTCGGGACGTAACTTTCGGCCACTTCTCACCAGTTGTCCCCCCCAGCTGCCAGTGTTTCCCCCCGTGCTTCGTGCCGGGCCAGGATTTCCTGGTGTCCCTCCTCAGCTCCCGCCTATGTGTCTGTTGGCAGACCGGGCGGCAGCGCTGGCCAGCCAGAGAGGCCCTTCTGTCCCCCAGCCAGGCACCAGGTCACACCGGGGAGGCGACACAGGGCCACTGGTCTGGTACTTTTGAGCATCGTGCCCCGTCCTGGTGCTGGGGACTCACTTGTGGCTTCCCAAGCCTGTGTCGTGTCGGAGCGATGCTGTGGAGCCCAGCACCGTGGCGGGGCGATGCTATGCGCCGTGGCACAGAGCGTGGAGGAGGGCTGGAAGTTTTCGGCTGGCGGGGAGTGCTTGGTGCAGCAGCATCCATAGGCGTCCGTGTCCCAGGCCCCCTGTCCATGGGCTGTGCTCCTGGCAGGTCTCTCCAGGGCAGCTGGCAGCCACAGGGATGTGCCGGCTGCGATGCCCCGGGCTGAGCCAGGCAGCCCATGGCTGGGGAGGCGATTGCTGCTGAAGAAAACGGGGCTGCATCCAGCCCGGAGAAGGTCTAAAATGTTATTTTTGGAAGGGAGGAGGACTACGGGTCCCGTCATGCTGCGCTGTGCTCCTGCCAGGGCTGCGCCGGTGGCATAGCATGCCGGGGGCTGTAGTGCCAGCCGGGGTGGGGATCCTGAACCCCCTAACGCAAACACTGCATGTCTTGGGCCAGGGTCACAGACCTCTGCTCGGGGACATTCCCTACAGCGTGGCCCTGGCGTGCCCTGCCATCCCAGCAGGAGGGGAGCCCCAGCCCCGTGCAAGGATGGGGAGTTGCAGCAGGAGGAACCCTGGCAGTCCTGGGAGAACCCTGTCCAGGACTTGCTGCCATCCATTCCCCTCTCCATGGCTGATGCTTCTCCAGTGCCGGCATGGGCAGCAGTGCCCACCTGGAAAGCGAGCTGGGGATCTCACCAGCTGGCACGGGTGGAGGGCAAGAGAAACCACAGGTCAGGTGGGGTTTGTCTTTTTAACAAATGTGGATTTCCTTTTTCCCCTGGTAATTCTCCCTTGTTGTTTCAGTGGAATAAGAAAGGAGGGAAATAAAAAGGGCAAAACAACAAAAAAAAAAAAGCAGCAGCCAAGGGAAATTCAAAACCCAGGCAATGCCAGGGAGGAGCTCCAAAAACTCTCTGCACTAAAAATTTCCAGTGATTGAAAATTTTCAGCAAATGTTTTCAGTCAAAACGTTGCAAAGCCACCCCTTTTGCAGGGCTGGTGGAACAGAAATGATTTCCAGCTGGGTTGCCAGTACTGCTGGGCTGGTTTGACCACGTGTCCCTGAGCCCCCAGCCTTGGCACCTGAGTCACTGCCTCCCCACTGTTCCCCAGCCCCACTCCCCTGAGGAGCGACAAGCACTTCCCAATGGTTATGTGGGGATGATTTCCCTATATTAGACTAAATGTAAATGCATTCCCTGCAGGAGATTACAGCATCTGGTATCCTGATGCTTCAAGAGTTTACTCAGCCTGAAAGAACAGTGGATATTTTTTGGAATGCAGAAGGAAATTGAGATTTTAATTTTGGGGGAACTGGCCATCATCAAACGCAGGAGCCTCCTGCATACCTCTCGGCAATGCAGCTGAAATTCTCAGTTGCAGCTGAGTTAGTCACAACTAGCTACAGTTTACCAGCCTGGAATAGAAAAAAAGCGCAACCAGTTATATTTCTTTAAAGCAAAAACCTGAAAAAGGGGAAGAATCACTCCAAGTGCAGGTGTTTATTTGTGCCTACTGCAGAGAGCTCGTGGTGTTTAGGAGAGTCCCCCAGGAATCCAGCAGTGTGCTGTGGGGTGCAGAGAGCTGCTAGCAGGATACAGGTGGCAGCTCCTGGGGTTTTACACTCCCCTTGGGTGCTGGCATGGTCACAGCAAGCCCCTGTCTTGCTCCTGGCCTGCCAAACCCTGGCTTTGGCAGTGACCAGGGAATCATATCCAGCACCTCCCAGCTGGACTTTGTGGGATAGAGGCATCTGATGTGTTTGGCAGATAGGTTGGGTTTAGGTTTTCCTTGGTGGTGGGGACAAGGTTGTGGGACCCTGCATGGGGTGGATGCAAGAACACAACCAAGCACCCACCGGTGGGATCACTGGTGTTGGGCTGGCTTTGAGGATGTGCCAGCCCAGACATCCCTGGTGCAGTGGGCTCAGGTGGGATTTATCCCAGCAGCCAGGTCCCATTTGGCCAGGAGCTATGGTCCCTTTAGCCCCCAGGTTAGTAAGTTGTTCTCTCAAAGTTTAATGTACATGTAAACTAGATTAAAATAGCCTTTTTTAATAAAGTGAAGGCTAATCTGCATCTGATGCTTGTGTGAAGTGCCCCCTTGGCAAATAAGGGGAGGGGCAGAAGCCCAGGAAGCCTAGGGCAGGGCTGGTGACATATAGGGATGTCCCTGGTGCATTCCCCCCACCCTCCCCCCCAGTGTGGTGCCAAGGCCCATGGTGGTTCTCCAGAGGTGTGTGGGTGCAGTGGGAGCTTCTCAGGCTCTGGGGATTCCTGGCAGCTGAGAGCTGGCCAGAGGCAGGTTGCTGACTGTGGTGGAAGCTCTGACACAAAGGCAGGCATGCCCTGGAGGGATCCCAATGTGCTGTGGGCTGTTCCCTCTGAAGAGGAGCCCTGCCTTTTTCTCCCCTTGCTGCAACCTAAGCCCCATTGCCAGGACCCCAGGTCTCATCCAGCTCCATTCTGTGCTCCCCTCGAGGTGGTGGGTTTAAGCTGCTTCCCACGCCCTCTGTCACACCTTTCTCTGTCATGCATGTCCCTGAGATCCACTCTGCCACAGGGAGCTGTCACAACAAATACGCTGTAAATCTCAGGCAAGTATCTGCTCTCCTCTCCCCAGAGCCAGCAGGCAGGGAAACCGCCTGTTGAAACGTGCTATTATTGTCTTATATGACGGGGTTGTGCAAATTCTTGCTTTCAAAGCCGTCCAAGGGTGGGCGGCCCAGCCGGAGCCTTTCTGCCCGGCAGTGGAGCCGGATGGTGCTGGCCCCAAGCACAGCCCAGGGAGGTTTGTGTGGGTCAGAGTAGAGCCCAGGGAGGTTTGTGTGGGTCCTGTGGCCACTGCATGTGGCCAGCTCCAGGGATGTGGCGTACCATGGCTCCCAGGGATGGTGACGGAGGGGATAGGGATACTGGGACCCCTTTGACCACCATCATATATCTGAGGTCTGGGGCTCTGCTCCTCCTCCAGACTGAGGTAGGACACAGGGGCACGTGCAGGGGAAGTGCTCCCATTCTCACCTGGCTGCCCCAAGCAGGGCTGACATTTTCTCTTGGCTCAGCTGCCTCAGTGTGATGAGCCCTGTCTCTGTTTCCATAGGACTGCAGACATGCCGGCCACCCCCAGACCAGCCCTGCTGCTGCTGCTGCTGCTGCTGCTGCACATCCCGCAGACTGTGAGAGCCCAGGTCAACCCTGGTAAGTGAGATGGGCATCAGGTGGCTGCAGGTGCCATGAGGGGCATTTCTCTGGTCCGAGCTTCTGCCAGGATGTTCAAATTTGGGCTCATCTCCATCATCTCTGGGAGCAGTATGTGATGGCCCCCCAAACCTGCACCTGCCTGGGCACACTGCTGTTCTGCATATGGCTTGGCCACCAGCAGTGACTCTGAGAGCTCCCTCCGGGAGCTGTCCTACTCCCATCAGTTAGTGGGATACTGGGGTACAGGCAAAGCAGCTGGAGCCCCGGGTTCTGGGTGGGGCTCTTACCCACTGGGGGCTCATTGAGCCCGCTCAGTTTTGAGGCTGCCAGGTGCTGGGGCATTGTTTTCTGCTGCTGTGTTGTGCTTTCTTTGGTGGTTTTGAAGCAAACCAAGGCTGGCTTTAGTGAAGTGGCTTGACTGGGTGCCTGGCTTCTACTTAGAAACCACAATGCTGTGCTGGCCATCAGCGGGAGAAGTGTGTTTAGGTGGCTGTTTCTGCAGGGCTCAGCCCCATCCTGTGTTGCAGGGATGCACACAGCCCAGGCTCCTTCAGCGTGCCAGGGTTTCCCAGGGTCATCCCTGTAATAAGTCCCTTCAAAGTCTTCTTCCATCCATGGGAAGAGTTCGCTGGATCTTCCCTGGAGGCTTTATAGTGCTTACTTAGGGAGGCAGTCCTGTTTCTCCTGCAGACATCTAGGCCTGGCAGCACTGGTTTTGCCTGGCCAAGATCATTATTACCTAGGGCAAAGGAGCTGATCTGGCTCCATATTCGGCAAGAATTAAATGGGAATTTGGTGGGAGCTGCGCTCTGCAGAGCATCACAAGTGGGAGAGCTGGAGACAAGAAGAGATGCTCCCACTGTTCCCACTGTGCCAGTGCTCATGATGAAGATGCACTCACCTCTCTGTCTGATGCAGAAGATGGTCCCAGGGATGGTGGCACGCTGGGATGCATGTTCTTTGCCGGTGCAGCACCAGGCAAACCGGGGGCTGTGGGGGTAGGAGGCGGCCTGGGCACAGCATCCTGCTGGTCCCTGCCTCCCCAGTGCGGGTGTTTGCTCGGGGTGGCGTGTGGAGGGAGTGCGGTGGGCTGGAGCCAGCGGCCAGACAGTAAACACAGCCAGACAAGCCGGCCTTTCAGCAGTGCTCTTGGCAGCCGGGCGTGAAAAAATAACTCCTGGGAAGCAGCGTGGATGTGGTGCCGGGGGGAGCCAGCTGCCACTCGGGGACGCAGCCTGCCTGCCACACCGGGTACTTTTCCACTCGCAGCCAGGGTGGGAGCAGGGCTGGTGATGGGAACTGAGGGGTCAGCAGGGAAGGCGAGTGCCTGCCTTTGTCACTTGTTCCCCAAGGCAGGTGGGTGGAGCAGCGGGGCAGCACGGCACAGTTGCTGCAGGTGGGTTTTTTGGACGAGTGGCCTCTGGAGTGAGCTTTCTGGGTTCCACCAGAGAAGGGAGCACGTGCATAGCAGTGCCAGCTCACAGGCTCTCCACCACAGCCGAGATGCCTGCCAGCAGGACTGACAGGATCTCAAGGAACAGGACTTGGTGTGCCTATTAGCCCTTGGAGAACTGCCTCCCCTTGCTCCTTCTTTGCTTTGAGCTGGGCTGGCATCCACTTCTGGCCAGCAGCACCAACATCAGGCAGGTGTTGCTTTGGCAGGACCGCCCCATCCTGCTTCATCCTCTCTGTAAGCCAGAGGGATGGAGAGTGCTGTGCTGGGGCTGCAGTGCCTGCGGTGTGGTGGATGTGCCTGCTCAGTGCCCTGCTGCTCTCGTTACAGCGGTGTGTCGGTACCCCTTGGGAATGTCGGGCGGGCACATCCCTGACGAGGACATCTCAGCCTCCAGCCAGTGGTCTGATTCCACAGCTGCCAAGTACGGCCGGTGAGTGTGGGGACCCTCCTGCAACAGCCAAGGCAGGGTCTGGGCTGCCACAGAGGGAAGAAGGGGGACATGGGGCTGACTTTGGCTGCCTGCAAACATCTCCTCCGCTCTGGGTTCACAGGCTGGACTCGGAGGATGGTGATGGAGCCTGGTGCCCTGAGACTGCAGTGGAGCCAAATGACCTGAAGGAGTTTCTGCAGATTGACCTGCATGCCCTGCACTTCATCACACTGGTGGGCACCCAGGGGCGCCACGCCGAGGGCCATGGCAATGAGTTCGCCCCCATGTATAAGATCAACTACAGCCGAGATGGCACCCGCTGGATCTCTTGGAGGAACCGGCATGGAAAGCAGGTGAGGAGGAGGGTGAGTGCTGCACTGGGTGGTGGGTGAGGAGGTTCCTCCTGCCCATCCCCACCATGGGTCTCTCTCCCCAGGTGCTGGATGGAAACACCAACCCCTATGACATCGTCCTCAAGGACCTGGAGCCACCCCTCATTGCGCGTTTTGTCCGATTCATCCCCGTCACTGATCACTCCATGAGTGTCTGCCTGCGGGTGGAGCTGTATGGCTGCGTCTGGCTGGGTGAGTGGTGCAGTCTTGTGCTTCTTCCTCTGTCCCCAGAGCCCAGCGAGGCTATCCCACTGGGGGCTGTCTGTCCTTCTGGGGACTGGCAGGGCTTTGGTATTGGCAGGATGTCCATCTACTCACCCTCCTCTCCCTGCAGATGGACTGGTGTCCTACAATGCACCAGCCGGGCAGCAGCTCATCCTTCCTGGGGGCACCGTCATCTACCTGAACGACTCGGTGTATGATGGGGCATTCGGGTACAGGTGAGGACTGGGTACCACACTGGGCAGGAGGGCTTGGGGCTGCTTCTTCCCTGCATTGTCAGGCTGATGTGCTGATACTCAGCAAAGCAAATGCTTGGGGTCTCCCTGAAGTGGGAGACTTCCTGAAGTGGGGGACATGGCCAGCTTGGGGAGGATGCACATCATGAGGGGGACAGTATAATGGGGCCCCTTGGATTTATGGAAGCTGCACCACACCTTCAGCACCCCACAGCCTGTTCCAGAGAGAACATCAATAACAAAAACCGCTCCTGTGAGGATCTGCCGGGGGAGTGCTGGGTGCTGGCAGGTTTGTGGGGTTGGCAAGAGTCACACTCTCTTTCCCCCCTCCCATATGCCAGCATGACAGAGGGCCTGGGCCAGCTCACAGACGGGGTGTCAGGGCTGGACGACTTCACGCAGACCCACGAGTACCACGTCTGGCCGGGCTATGACTACGTGGGCTGGCGCAACGAGAGCACCACTGGTGGCTACGTGGAGATCACCTTCGAGTTCGACCGCATCAGGAACTTCACCGCCATGAAGGTCTGCACACCCCCTGCCCTGTCACCCACCCCCATCCCCCTCTGTGGCCATGCTGACAGGCTGACCTGCAGGTCCACTGCAACAACATGTTCGCCAAAGGGGTGAAGATCTTCAAGGAGGTGCAGTGCTACTTCCGTGCTGACGCCAGCGAGTGGGAGCCCAGCACCGTCTCCTCAGTGCTGGTTGTGGATGATGTGAACCCCAGCGCCCGCTTCGTCACCGTGTCCCTGCTCCACCGCATGGCCAGTGCCATCAAGTGCCAATACTACTTCGCTGACACCTGGATGATGTTCAGTGAGATCACCTTCCAGTCAGGTACCCGTTGCCATGAGGCCTGTGGGGACCAGACCTTAGTGGGGGGTGGTTTCAAGGAGACCTGGGTTTCAAGCTGGGGCTGTGGGGCACCCCAACCCCCCACGCTGATGCTCTCCTCTGCTGTCTTGCCAGATGCAGCCATGTACAACAACTCGGTGCCCCCTGCTGAGGCACCCGTGGTCCCCACCACTTATGGTAAGGCATGGAAAGCGTGTCAGCTTGTGATGGGTGGGGGACACTCTTGGGGGGCAGGGGGTCTCCCCGCATGCCAGTGTGACCAGCTCTTGCTGTACCCTTTTCCTGCCAGACCCCACACTCAAGGTAGATGACAGCAACACGCGCATCCTGATCGGATGCCTGGTGGCGATCATCTTCATCCTGGTGGCCATCATTGTCATCATCCTGTGGCGGCAGTTCTGGCAGAAGATGCTGGAGAAGGTGGGCAAGCATGGAGTGGCTGCTGAGGTGCTCCAGGGCAGCAGACTCATCCTGGGCAGGTTCTTCTGGAAGCTCAGTACAAGAGAAAGCAGCCTCTGTGCAAGAGCTGATGCTCCCCTCTCCTGCTCAGGAAGGTTGTGATTTGCACCTATCACTCAAGCAAGGGGATTTAGTTGAGCAGGGTGGTCACTTTGGAGCCTGCCTGCCTGTCCATCCCTCCGTCCTGAAGCTGATCTGGGGAAGAGGAGCCTGAGGGGTTCTCACCACAGCTGCCACCTAAGGGCAGTCACAGAAGTGATAGAGCAAAACTTTCCTCCGTAGAGGCAGAAAAGAGAGGGGAAAAACATGAGGACAAACTCAGGCGGGTGCTGAATCCCTGGGACAGGGCACCAGAGAAGAACACAAGAGACCCCCCTCCTGCCCATGCTGCAGAGATCCCCATCTCTCTCCTTCCTTCCCTCCTCTCACAGGCATCACGGAGGATGCTGGATGATGAAATGACCGTCAGCCTCTCCCTGCCCAGTGAATCCAGCATGTTCAACCACAACCGCTCCTCCTCCTCCTCCAGCGAACAGGAGTCCAGCTCCACCTACGACCGCATATTCCCCCTGGGACCTGACTACCAGGAGCCCTCCCGCCTGATCCGCAAGCTGCCGGAGTTCACCTCCGGGGAGGACGACACAGGTAAAGGCCGGAACACCCTGCATGCTCAGAGCCATCTACCACACAGTGAGGCTGCTGCAGCCCCTCTCCCAAGCCCCAGCATTTGGCCAATCTCCAAATATTTTGCCTCTGAGGGGAGAGGTTGTACAAGCTCCAGCGCATCCCATGTGTAGGTCACACAAAGCCTGTGGCCGAGAGCCATCACTGATGTCCACTGCCAGCCTAAGCTGTGTCCCACTACCATCCTTGGGATGCTCTGGCATCTCTTCCTCAGTGAGCTGGAGGTTGGGCACTGATTCCTTCTCATCCGGTGCTCAGCGCTGGATCAGTGTGTTTGTCAGTGACTGGGAAGGAGTTGAGCAGCCTGCGATTCTCGCAGGAACCCAGCTGTGCCAGGGCAGTATGGGGGCTCTGGGAAGGACAGGGATGGAGAAGCCAGCCACTGGAGTGGGAGCAGCCCCCAAGCAGCAGAGGGTGCAGGGCAGGACACCCATAGCAGGGCTGGCCCCGCTGTGTCCCCCCAGGCTGCAGCGGCCCCGTGAAGCCGTCCCAGGCCAGCGTTCCCGAGGGCGTCCCGCACTATGCTGAGGCCGACATCGTGAACCTGCAGGGTGTGACTGGAGGCAACACCTATTCAGTGCCGGCCCTCACAATGGACCTGCTCTCCGGCAAGGATGTGGCTGTTGAGGAGTTCCCCAGGAAGCTCCTGACCTTCAAGGAGAAGCTGGGAGAAGGCCAGTTTGGGGAGGTAAGCAGGAACTGGACCTGCTCTGAGCAGGGCTCAGGCAAAGCTCTTTGCAGCTCCCAGGGACTGAGGGAGACTGCCAATCAGCAGAGGTAATGGCTGCCTCTTGCTCCCCCAGGTTCATCTCTGTGAAGTGGAGGGGATGGAGAAGTTCACAGGGAAGGACTTTGCCCTGGATGGCAGCTCCGACTGCCCTGTGCTGGTGGCTGTGAAGATGCTGCGAGCGGATGCCAATAAGAATGCCAGGTATAGGGCTGGGAGTGCACACACCCTGGCATTGCCCCCTATGTAGAGCCGGGAGAGCTGGGAAGCTCGGAAAGCATCCCTGCCTCCAGCAGTCAGGCACTCAGTGCAGTTGCAAGGACCTCACATCTGAGCTCTCAGGGGATTCTGGGCTGTCAGGATTCTTGATCTTAACAGCTCCCCATTGCCTATTTACCTGCCATGGCCCTCCTGCAGCCATGCATGGATCAGCCCTGAGCTCCCCCTCATGGTCCCCAGTCCCAGGGGAGTCCCAGTCCCAGAGGTTTGTGTGGGTGGGTGGGACGCTTGGCCAGTCTGTGCACACCTCTGTGCCCCTCTGGGTCTGTCTATCCGATCTGTGTGGTTTCTGTTCTGGAAAGGAATGATTTTCTGAAGGAAATCAAGATCATGTCGCGGCTGAAGGACCCCAACATCATCCGGTTGCTGGCGGTGTGCATCACGGATGACCCGCTGTGCATGATCACGGAGTACATGGAGAATGGAGACCTCAACCAGTTCCTGTCCCGCCAGCAGGCAGGCGGCACCCCTGCCGGCCACGTGCCCACTGTCAGGTAGTGCTGCCAGGACAGGCAGGGTTGGGCAGGGCTGCTTGCTCCTGGCACCCTGTCCGGCTGGGGGACACCCTGCTCAGGGCTGTGTGTCCCCTGGCTGCCATCCTTCCCAGCGCCTCAGCCCTCCCTTGTCCTCCCGGCAGTGACCTGCGTTTCATGGCCACCCAAATCGCCTCTGGCATGAGGTACCTCTCCTCCCTCAACTTCGTGCACCGAGACCTGGCCACGCGCAACTGCCTGGTGGGGAAGCAGTACACCATCAAGATTGCTGACTTTGGCATGAGCAGGAATCTCTACAGCGGGGACTACTACCGCATCCAGGGGCGGGCGGTGCTCCCCATCCGCTGGATGTCCTGGGAGAGCATCCTGCTGGTACACAGGGGCTGGGTTCCTCTGACAGACACTGGCAAGGCTCTGGGGATTCTCACTGTCTTGTTTCCTTGGGCAGGGGAGTGCAGAAGGGATGGGGAGGCCTCTGCTCCCTGCATTCCAGATTTGGGGTGAAGCATGAGAAAAGCAGGAGTGGTAGCAGCTTTTTGCGGTGGGCTGGGGGGACTATGGTGATTTTTGATGTCCCAGGGTAGGACATCCTTTAAGCAGGATGCCTGGCATTTTCTCCTGGTCATGGTCAGACCTGGAAGACGGAGCCAGGTTACTTTTTGCCTTTGCAGGGAGCTGGGTCCTATGCAAGCCCCAGCCCTCAGAGCAGTCCCTGTCAGCCAAACCTGGAGCTCACCAGGCTCTGGCCCCAGGCAGAGAGCAGGTCTGTGGGACCAAGCACCCCTCTGGGCCCACATCTGGAAATTGAAGCATCCAGAAAGAGGTTTTGAACTCTGAGCACCTAGGGCTTATGGAGCAGGATGGGGTAGTGCCCACGCCTGACCCCCACTCTACTCCCTCTGGCCAGGGCAAGTTCACGACAGCAAGTGATGTGTGGGCATTTGGTGTGACACTGTGGGAGACCTTCACACTCTGCCGGGAACAGCCCTATTCCCAGATGTCTGATGAGCAGGTCATTGAAAACACCGGCGAGTTTTTCCGGGACCAGGGCCGGCAGGTAGGCATGGGATGGGATGGGATGGGATGGGATGGGATGGGATGGGCAGTACTGTGCCTGGAACATCAGATACCTGAAGAGAGGCTTCAAGGTGACTAGATACAGAGCTTGGCTGTGGGGCAGTTTTATGGGATGGGAACTCCTCTGGAAAGGAACCCTGGTGAAGGGCCTGGCATGGGAAACTCTGAACTTTACACAGTCCAGGCCACCACTTGCTTGCTGACTCAGCTTCAGAATTCAGCCAGGCTGGGGGACAGAAGCAGGTGTCCCCAGGCCTCTCACTGTGCCATCTGGAGGTCCCCTCACCCCTGGGCACACAGTGGCACAGCCACCCACCCTGGGGCATGGAGAGATGGGGCTCCCTGAGAAATGGGGCTCTCCAGAAGCAGTTTGCGTGCTTGTTTCTGTGGCAGTAACTCTCTCCCTTTACCATCTCTGCCGTTTGTTTTGCAGACCTACCTTCCCCAGCCTGCACTGTGCCCTGACAGAGTCTATAAGCTAATGCTCAGCTGCTGGAGACGAGACACCAAAGATCGTCCCTCCTTCCAGGACATTCATCGCCTTCTCCAAGAGTCAGCCAGTGAAGAATGACCCTTGGCTCCCCCCAAGCCAGGTTCCCATCCCTTCCCATCCCCAGAGGAACCCCATATACAAACCAAAGCCACTTCACTCGGACTCAGCAATAAACCCCGGGCAGCTGGTCTTGTTCTCATTGTACAGTGAAGCCTCAGAGGAGAACCCCAAGGACAGCAAAGAGAGCCACGACATGGGACAACTCAGACCTCCCACTTACTTGCAGACCTGGGCCTGGGAGCAGCGCGGGCTGGCATGAGGGTTATTTATTGACACGGCATGTTCTTGGTGACAAGGACCAGGACAGAGCAGCTTCTCTTCCCCAGCTGGAGGGGAGAAAGGGCAGCTGGACTTTCTCTATGAGGAAGCTTTCAGCCCACATGCAGGGCAGGTGCCTGGGGAAGGGATATGTGGGGATATGTGCCTGCTGGAGCAGGGACTGACCAGCAGCCACTACCTGTTTGAGGAGGAGCTGGGAGCTGCCACCAGATCTCAGTGGGCTGTGCAATTACAGGGTGAAAAGAGACTCTCCGGACACTTGGGGCTTTGGACATGCCTCATGGAGAGGCAGGAAGCACTGTTGCTGCTGGCCAGACCCCAGTTGCGCAGGGAGGAGCCTGACAGCACTTCCAGCATCTCACCCTGCTCAGGCAGCATGCTCAGCCGTGGCTCCTCTGTGTCAGCCAGGAAGGAGCAGACATTGCCGAGGGGCCACCCCCTCATGGAACACAGCCACTCCAGAGCAGCTCAATTGCCCATGAAATGAATTTTGGATACCCTGTAGGGGGCTGCAACTGGCAGCAAGATGTCAGCACCTTTCACTTCCAAGGGGAAATCTCCAGGTCCTCCATTCCCAGGGTTAACCCACATCTTCACCTGTCAGGAGAGGAAAGCACATAGCAGAGCTTTGTTGGCTGCTGCCTGATGCCCATGCCTGCTACAGCCTGTGGGCAGGGAGCAGGGTGCTCCAGCTCTTCCTGGCTCTCAGCTTGGGATCACAGTTCAGCTGAACTACCTGGCTGGACTCTGCCACCCTGAGCCTCCCCCAGCAGTGTGGCACCAGTACATCCTCCCGGCTCTGGCAACATCATGATCAAACTGGGCAGGTGCCAAAGCCATGTGCCTGCAGGAGCCCTGGCGGGTTACCGTCTACGCCCCAAAATCAGATCCTCCTGCAGCTGGACAGGAGGAACTTTGTACTTAGAGGGTACATGGGCCCCTCCGTACTTTTGTATGCATTAATTCAGCACCATCAGTCACGCATGGCACAGTTCCCAGTATTCCATTGCTAAGGCATGTATATATTCAGTAGATGCACCTATATGTAGGGGCAAACCCGCTGAAGAGACATTTGGTACATGAATCTGGTTTCATGGTTTGCTTGCGCCACCTCCAAGGGCAACTCTGCTCAGCTCCTCCATGGGCACCCCCAGGGGGTGCTCTGGGACTGCACTCTGCGCTCTGGGATGTGGGGTGGGAAGAGCCTGGGGAATGCACACAGAAAACAGCCTAAGGGATGGAGGAAGGATGCTCAAGAGACGGGCCGGCTGAGCCACACCAGTTGTCCATCTCCTTGGGTGGCAGGGAGGGTGCTCTGAGGCTCAGCATCCATGTCAGGACACTCCACCAGCAGGGATTGAGGCAGGACAGTGGGTGTGGGAGAGGGGAGGGCAGGGATGGTGGGCTGTGCTCTGAAGAGGGGCTGGCTGGTCTCCCCACATGTGCTCCTGCTGGCTGTGGCAGAGTAGGTCTCATCCCTGCTGAGTGTGTCAAAGACAAGGACAAGCTGTGTTCATGCCATGGCATTGGTATCCCTCTGCCTCTCCCCTCGAATGCCAGCTCTTGCTCAGGGTGGGTTGTGGCCCATCCCAAACCCTACCTCAGCAAGCCGGGAGCTGGGAGCACTGGGCCAGCCAGGGGCACATCTGCAGGTGTCACCACCCCAGGCTCGGTGCCTGGGCACCCTGCACGGCCTTGGGTCAGAGAGCACGTTGGGGTGTCTGGGGGGCAGGTGTGGGCGTCCATTCCCTGCTCCAGCTGGGACATCGCCAGGAGCAGCGCTGCGCCTGAAGCCTCCGGGAGGGACCTGCGTGCCCAGACCTCGCTCCCTGCCACAGCAGCACTGGGAAAAACAGGGACCTGGGGGTGTTTCTGCTGGGCTGCAAAACGTCCCTCGGTGGCAAAATACAGGGTGGCAGAGCAAAGCGTCCCTGCGGCAGCTGCAGGGCACGAGGGGGCTGCCCTTGGCCGGGAAGGCAAAGGCAAAGCACGGGAAGGCAAGGCAGGGTAAGAACACGGCAAGGCAAGACACCGCAAGGCACGGCAAGGCAAGACAAGACATGGCAAGGCAGGGCAAGGCAAGACAAGACATGGCAAGGCACGGCAAGGCAAGGGCAGCGGGCGTACCGAGCCAGCTCGGAGGAGTGGGCGTGGCCGGTACGCCTGTGGGCAGGGTCGGGGGCGTATCCCCCGGGTTGCCCCGCCCCCTGCCCTCGGCTCACTATCACGCCACCGGCGGTTCGGGCCCCGCCCCCTCACCGAGTGCCGATTGGCGGGCGGGGCGGGGCGG
>VYXB01005397.1:0-10158 GCA_013397135.1 Pachyramphus minor
CAGGGCCATCCTTCTTGCCCATCCTGAAAACTGGGACAATGTTCCCCAGCTCCCAGTAATCTGGGGCCTCTCCACATTCCCAAGCCCGTTCAAGAGTCATTGAGGGGCCTCGTGGTGACACGGGCAGCTCTTTGAAGGGTCTCTGATGAATCCCATCGAGAGGCCTCGTGGTGACACGGGCAGCTCTTTGAAGGGTCTCTGATGAATCCCATCAGCCCCATGGGATACACTCTGGGCTTTGGGGCTGATCCCACAGCAGGCACATCCATGGGCCAGGAAGGACACCCTGGGTCCTGTGGCATCCCAGGCTGGGCTCCAGCAGCCGGGTGGGAGCATCCCCAGGGCTGGGGCTGCTGCAGAGCCTCTTACAGGAGCCTGGGGCCTCTCCCAACAAACCTCAGGGAAAGTCTCTTTCCTTCCCCCACAGCCACGGCTTCGCAGGAGGACACCCAAGAGGGACATGGACAGGCACAGCTCCTGGCAGAGGCACTTCAGAAGGAAGGGCTGGAGGCTGGATACTGCTCCCCAGATTGTCTGAGATCCTGGGAGTGCAGTGCAGGAGTGCCACGTGCAGCACTCCTGGGAGAAAAGGGCGCTCCAGAAACTCCTGAAAGGAACAGATGACAAAGCAACTTCTGAGGAGCAAGAAAAGCAGCGCTTGGAGAGGACAAAGCAGAGACAAGAAGTGACCAAGCAAGTCCTGAACGAGCTGAGAGAAACGCTCAAGAGCCGCAGCCACAGCCAGGATGCCGTGAGGCAGAAAGCAGAGGCTCTGTGGCAAACCATGGAGATTCCCAAGGAATTGTGGCCAGCACCAAAGAAGCCCTTGGCAGACGTGCTGGAGAGCACCCAGAGGCAGCAGGAGCTGTCAGTGGACAGGAGTGGGAACGTCCCCCACACGGAGGTGCTGGGGGGACTGGCCCTGCAGGGCATCTACAGAACCAGCAGAGCTGAAGATGCGCTGGCAAAGCGAGAGCAGCTCATCAGGGTCCCTGAGGGATTCCAGCTCGTTGGTTCAGAGCAAGGATGGCTGTCTGAGAGGAAGGAGTTCTCCTCCAGTGCAGCAGAATCCACTTTTGCCAAGTCCATGGAGCAGCTGGGCTCCAGCATCAGCGTTTCTGCCAAAGCCCAGTTCTGGGTGTTTAAGTTGGAAGCTGGTGCTGATCACAGCAGCTCCTCACAGGCAGAGAGCACCCACCAGTCCCACTCTGAGCAGAGCTACTTTTGCACCACCAACTACCTGTATGGACACCCCTCTGGCCTCCTGCTACTTCCAAAGGCACCAGCTTCTCCTCCCGGATGCGGCGCTGCGGGAGCTGCAGGACATGGAGCAGCTTTTGAGCTTCACTCGGGAGGAAGAGCAGCCCAACCTCCTGGAGAGCTTCTTCAGCACGTTTGGGTCCCACGTCAGCCAGGGTCCCCTCCACTTTGGGGGATATGCTGGTGGAAGGTGTCTGCAGGAGCATTCAGAGCCGAGCAGAGGGAGGAGGTGAAGTGACAAACATCTGAAGCCCTGCACGGCTCCGTCGAGGCCAGTTTCGGCTGCTCTGGGGCCAGTGCAGGAGGAGCCACAGAGGTTTCCTGGTCCTGCTCACAGGATTCTGCCCAGGGCAGTGCTGGAGAGAGCTCCCACACCACGATTCAGCTTCAGGTGCTCACCACGGGGGGCCCAGCAGAGAGGAGTTCCCTCCCTCGGTGGAACATGGGGCTCATGTCCAGGAACTCCACGTGGTGCGTTATCGACCGCGGCAGTTGGCTGGTGCCGGTGTGGGACATCATCCTGTGCAACCACAGCAGGGACTTTCAGTCTGCCCACGGAATGAGCCCTCAGGGCCACCTACAAAGTGCTGATGAACCACGGCGTCGGCACCACTTTCGGAGAGGAAGCGACCAGAGCAGCAGAGGAGGCCAGAGATTTCATGGGGACTGTGAAGACCTGGGAGGGGACGGCGGATGAAAAGGAACTGCTCAGGCTGATGGACCTGGAACGGGACCTGAGTGCAAAAACCAAGGACCCCGGAATCTGGGTCAACATGTGCCTGTTGGACAAAGCCCTGCAGGAATTCCTGGGGAACACCGTGAGGACTTGCCAGGAGTCACCTCCAGAAAACTCCGCCTCTATCAAGACAATCTTGAGGAGCCTCCTGGATCCTCATATCTGTTCTGTCAAGGACTTCCCCAAGTCTTCCTTCGTCGTGCAGTGGATCTTCCAGACTGACCACAGGCTTCCCGAAATTCTCAATGTCTCTGGATTTGCAGAGCTCCTGCAGACACTGCAGTGAACGATGGAGCACATCCACGCTGTCACCTGCCCACCAGGATCCTCTGCTTCTGGTCCAGGAAGCACAGGCAGAGCCCACCCAGACCACAGCCCTCCCAATTCACTCCTTGCTCTGGTCTCTCCAGGAAAGGGCTCAGGTGGAACTCTTGGTGCTCTTGATTGCCACCAGCACAGGGTACCAGGCAGGAACAGCACTTTTCAGCACCTCCTTGGCCACGCAGACGTTCAGTACCTGGCCCAGGCACTGGAAGAGGTGCACAAGGAGCACGTGGATCTGAGGTGGTGGCAGAGCTGAGGTCTCCCTCCTGCTGAGGGGTCTGACCGTGACACCCCAAAGCAAAGAGCTGTCCCTGGAGCAGAAGGGGAGTGTCTGGTTTTCATGGAAGGTCACATGGAAGGCTCGTGGTCCGCAGCGATAAAGAACCTCCTCCAGAAGCACCGGGAGTGCAAAGACTGGGAGACGCTGGAACGTGAGTTGAATTCCCTCATCAGTGGGAGCTTGGAGGAAACGGGGGATGATGTGAGGATGCAGGACATACTCAGAGACCTGGGAGTCCCTTTCCAAACAACTGAGCCTTCCAGTCAGCCCAAATCCAAGCCAGGTGCCAGTGAATCCAAAGCAAATGAAGCCACTGCAAACCAAGAGTTCCTCCAGTTGCTCAAGCGCCTTGGACTAGAAAGTCACTATCCAAGAAAAGTGGGGACAGAACATTTCCACATCATCTGCAAGACATCTCTGCACGACAGCCAGCCCAGCAAGGACCAGGAATTGCCATCTCACTTCTTGCAGAAGCTCTTAACTGTGGATTATGGGTGAGGTACCTGACTTGCAGGGACGGGAGCAACCCTGCCCCTGTGCCAGAAACCACAGAGCAAGAGAACCAACCCTCAGACTCCTTTGAAAACTTCCTCCATCGTTTGAAGGAAGCAGCCCCTCGACCTGCAACCAGGGACAGCCACGTGCACCCCATGGACAACCAGATGGCAATTTTCCACTGTGCTGATGACTTCTTGAGACAGTCCATTGCCACCAAGCTCACCTTCTGCCAGCTGGCGCTGCCCAGATCGAGTTCCCACTCTGGGCCCTCAGCCAGACCAAAAGGAGCTGGAAAGAGGTGGAGAAGTCAGGACAGCAGTCCAGAGTGAAGAGTTACAACAACAAACTCATTCACCAGGCAGAGACACCCATCGTGTCCTTCATCCGCATTGGCCCCTCCGCCTCCTCCTCCAAGTCTCAGCTCCTCAATGCTCTGCTGAGCAAACGACACCTTTTTCTACCACCATTGCCGAGGCAGCACCAGGGAGTGTTTGCTGATGGGGGGTGTTGTGGAGATCGCCTGGTACTGTCCCCGGGGAAGCCCTGATGACACCTTTGAGCGCTGTGTGGCTTTCTGTAACCTGCATGGAGATGCCAGGGATCACGGAGCACAGCTGCAGTTCTTACAGGAGATCTCTGCTGTGAACGTGGCTCTTGTATCCCAGTCTGAGCACATGGACGACAGAGGGAACAAACTTCTGCGTGACCTGTGGCAGTCGCAAAGGCCTCTGGTTTGTCTTCTCACTGAACAAGAGAAGGTTGCAGCTGGACAATCCAGCAAAAACATAGCAATAGGGATCAAGAACAGAAACGAAGCAGAAATGTTGGACGAGCTGAGGAAAACAATCGGGAATCTCCTGGAAGGATCCAGCCCACGTTTCANCACCTTTGGGGGCTGTGTGGCTTTCTGTAACCTGCACCCTGGGATCACAGAGTGCAGCTGCAGTTCCTGCAGGAGATCTCTGCTGTGAACGTGGCTCTTGTGTCCCAGTCTGAGCAGGTGGACAACAGAGGGAAAAAGCTTCTGAGCGACCTGTGGCGGTCGGAAAGGCCTCTGGTCTGTCTTCTCACTGAAAAAGAGAAGGTTGCAGCTGGACAATCCAGCAAAATCATAACAATGGGGATCAAGAACAGAAACGAAGCAGAAATGTTGGCCAAGCTCACCAAAACAATCAGGAGTCTCCTGGAAGGGTCCAACCACGTGTCAGCCTGGACAAAGCTGCCAGCACGGGTTCTTGGTGGATGAAGATTGACCTGAGTGTGTGACAGCCAAAGCAAAGGCAAAGGAGCTGGTGAGCCTTCTGAAGGAAAAGAAGCTGTCCGAGATCAAATCCCAGCTCCTGCCTCTTCAAGGAAAACTGTGGCACCAGTGGTGCAAACAGGACAAAGAACTCACTCGCTTGCAGGAGAAGGGAAACAGGAGCATCGAGCACCATCGGAGCCAAATTGAATCCGAGAAGGCAGCAATAAGGAGAAGGCAACTAGAGCAAGCTTTCCCCCTCAACCAGCTGATGGAACCATTCCTTGACTTTCTCCATTCACAGCCTGAAGATACCAAGAAATACTTCCTGCAGTGGATGAAGATCNAGCAAAGGCAAAGGAGCTGGTGAGCCTTCTGAAGGAAAAGAAGCTGTCCGAGATCAAATCCCAGCTCCTGCCTCTTCAAGGAAAACTGTGGCACCAGTGGTGCAAACAGGACAAAGGACTCAAGCACTTGCAGGAGACGGGGGACAGGAGCATCGAGCTCCACGGAGCCAAATTGAATCCAAGAAGGCAGAAATAAGAAGACAGCAGCTGGAGCAAGCTTTCCCCCTCAACCAGCTGATGGAACCATTCCTTGACTTTCTCCATTCACAGCCTGAAGATACCAAGAAATACTTCCTGCAGTGGATGAAGATCCTTATGGACGACCTGTCCTCTGGTCATCTTGAACAACTGAGGAGAGACTATCACAAGTTATGGTCTGAAATCCTGGAAAAAAAGAAAAGCAAGGAAAACACCAGCCTGGAAAAAAAGAAAAGCAGGTCAAAAACCAGTCCAAGCACCACGTTGCTGAGTAGGCTGGATGCCCTCCCTGATGAAATCAATGCATCATCCCTTAGCCTGGAGCACCTTTGGAGAGAGGTAGTGCAGATCTATGAAGCTCTGCACTTAGCGAGCTCAAAGCATGAAAATGTTGCCAAACTGCCCAAAATGGCAGCAGACCTGATGGTTTCGGGGTATCCTATGGAGCTGATGGATGGGGACACCTCTTACCTGCCCCTGCGCTGGGTGGGAGCGATCTTTGACAGCCTAATTGAGAGGCTGGGGGNTCAAAAACCAGTCCAAGCACCACGTTGCTGAGTAGGCTGGATGCCCTCCCTGATGAAATCAATGCATCATCCCTTAGCCTGGAGCACCTTTGGAGAGAGGTAGTGCAGATCTATGAAGCTCTGCACTTAGCGAGCTCAAAGCATGAAAATGTCGCCAAACTGCCCAAAATGGCAGCAGACCTGATGGTTTCGGGGTATCCTATGGAGCTGATGGATGGGGACACCTCTTACCTGCCCCTGCGCTGGGTGGGAGCGATCTTTGACAGCCTAATTGAGAGGCTGGGGGACCAAAGAGTGTTTGTTCTCTCCGTGCTGGGTCTCCAGAGCACAGGGAAGCCCACCCTGCTGAATGCCATGTTTGGGCTGCAGTTCAGCGTCAGCGCGGGGAGATGCACCCGGGGAGCCTTCGTGCAGCTGCAGCAGGACGTGGGCTTTGGTTACATGCTGGTCATTGACACAGAGGGCCTTCGTGCCATAGAGATGGACAACAAACAGTCCCTGAACCACGACAACGAGCTGGCCACCTTCAGCATGACCCTGATCAACATCTTTGGGGAGACCCCCTCGGAAATGCAGGATGTCCTTCAGATCGCTGTGCAGGCTTTTCTGAGGATGAAGAAAGTAAATCTCGCCCCCAGCTGCCTCTTTGTCCACCAAAACGTGAGAGAAGTTACTGCTGAGGAGCAGAACGTGGAAGGACAAAGACGTTTCCAGGAGAAGCTGGATGAAATGACCCAGCAGGATTTCCGCGACGTCTCCTCCTTCAGCAACGTCATCCGCTTTGACGTGAACACCCACATCCACTGCTCTGCTCACCTGTGGGAAGGAAACCCTCCAATGGCACCACCCAACCCCACCTACAGCCACAACGTCCAGCAGCTGAAGAGCAAAGTTCTCCAGGCCACCAAGGAGTCACGAGGCAGCATTTTGATGCTCTCCAGCCTGAAAGTCCGTATTGGTGACCTCCGGAACCCTTTGCTGAACGAGGATTTAATTTTCAGCTGCAAGAATTCACTGGAGATCGCTGCATACAGGAAACTGGAAGCTGCCTTCAGTCAGTGGACCTGGAGGCTGAGGAGCCACATCTTAGAGGTACAAATGAGACTCGACAACAGGATTTGGAACGGGGACTTGCAGGAAGTCACCAGAGCAGAGCTCGAAGAGCTCGTGCGAGAGACAAATGATGCCGTCGTGGCAGACATGGGGAAGTATTTCAGGGAAGACAAAGACCGTGGCAAGCTGCTCCAGTGGAGAGGCGGCACAGAGCTGAAGCTGAAAGAACTAAAAAGTAATCTCGTTCTTGAAACTCAAAAGAAATGTGAGAACCTCATTGAACTGCAGAAGACCCGGAGTAAACTGGATGCGAGGAAGTCGGACTATGAAGACGAGCTCCTGAGAAGGAGCCAGGAGCTGGCTCTGACTCTGAAAGGGGACATCCTCAGCGAGGCACAGCTGAGAGACAGCTTTACTTCCCTCTGGGCCAAGTGGATTGCTGAAGTCTCCTGTGCTGCTCCCCGACGGGAACGGGTGGATATCGAGGCGGAAATAGAAGCTGTCCTGCTGGAGCACTTTAGGGAGCCTGGTTTCCCTGCAGGGATCAAAGTCATTTCCCAAAGACAGAGGTTTTTCCCCTTGGACTTGAAGGAACACGTCACCAAGAAAACAGACTGGAAAAAATACCTCCCGTGGAATGTTCCCAACACTGATGTGAACTTGCAAAACATCACAGGCAACATCATAACGCGTGTGATGAAAAACATTGATAAGAAGGAACGGGAGAAACGGGATTACAGTTGAACCTTTATTCATGAAATCCTCCATGAAGTACAGGAAGGCGTGAACTCCACCCCCAGCGATGCAGCATTTCGGGTTAACAAAGATTACAGCATAGATTTGTCTCTGTACCTGTGCAGAACGGCAGCAGAAAGGTCTAAAGCCGTGCACGAAGCGTTCCAGAAGGCAAATAACCCAGTCATCTTGAAGTGGAACAAGGCCCTTAGTAAAATTATAGCAGACCCTTAATAAAATTATAGCTGTTAATTAGAGCAACAGGCCTTGCTTTTAGTTAGCCTCACTTTTAGCTTCACTTTTAGCTGAGGATGGTACCACGTATCACAGGAATGCTTACACACCTAGATAAAGGCACATAAAGTAAGTTACACCCAGAGATAAGGAGGAAAAGCCAGGTTTGGGTCCAGGATCTTGCAAAATACAACTTAGAGTCAGCAAGAATCGAGAGAGTTGGCACCAGAGTGAAGAAAGGTGAAAAGTTCAGAAATGGGTTGGGGTCTGTTACTCCTCTTCCTCTGATGAAGAAGACAGGAAGTACCCTCGCAAATCTCCCCAAAATGAAGACTCCGCCCTGGACTCCGCCTTCACTCCACCTGTTATGAACATTATAACCAGATGTTGCAATGATATGAATATGTATGAAAGATGTTGTAATCACACACAGAAACTGTATATATTCTTTGATTTGTGCCAAGAACCTCGGAGCTCTTTGTCCAGCGCGAGCTGGGGGCTGCCCCAACGTTGCAATAAATACCTTTGCTGTTTAAAGGCATAAAACTCTGTCTCTAAACAGTTTTATTGTGCCTTTTGGGGCATCAATCTACCTGAGCAGCAAGAGAGAAGATTCCCTGCCAAGGAGCCACTTCTGTCACAGCTTTTGCTGTTTTCCTTTGTGACAAGCTTGCCCCAGCTCTGCGCCAGGCCCTCTATGAGAGGGAGGTTAATACCATCGCTGGACACATGAAGGGGGAATTCCCAGATTTCCAGGGCAACAGAGCCAATCTGGATGCTTGTATCCTGAGATTCCTGGCGCAAGAAGAAAAGCTTGAGTATTTCAGGAAGTACCTGAAAAACCCAGAAGAGTTTTTTCAGTGGTACATTGAGAGACGTGTTGAGAGTTACTGTTTAGGTGAGAGCGGGAGGCTGAGAAGGTTTTAGATTTCTGCTTTGATCCTCTCTACGGAAACATCCTGTCAGCTGCTTCTTCATCAACCCAAACAGTCAAAGACAGAGAAGACAAAATCTCTCTCTGGCTGGACGAATTTTGCAGGGAACTGAGAGAGGTGATCAACTTGCCCAGAAGCGACCTGAAGAGCCTGGAGCACCAGGAGATCACAGACATCAAGTTCCTGAGCGAAGCCATGGCAGAAGCACTGCCTGCCATGAAGGACGAGCTCAGGGGAAGCCTCAGTGCTGCCCACCTGAGCCTGTTTGAAAGGAAGCCTCACACCACCCTGGCAGAGCAGTTTTTGGGGTGCTGGGCCCCTTCTGTGGGGCTGTCTGCACAAACACCGTGCCGGAACACGATGGGCGCCTTCAGGTTCTCTTCCAGCTTTGACAGGACGCCAGTGGCACAAAACAGATCACCTGGTCACTGATATTGGTTCCAGCCTCGTTGTAAGTGACTGCTCATTCCAGCTGCTGACGGCCCAGGGATCCCCCTCGAGACCTACTGGGATGTGGGACCTCCTTTCTCCAACTGGAACATTTTCCCCGATACATCCATGCAAGCCTACTGGAAGTGGTTTGTGTGTCATTTCAGGACAGACATAGAAACCCTGTACAGTAAGAAATTCCAAGGCAGAGGAGAAATCCCCGAGGCCTGGAAGAGAATCACCAAGCAGGAAGCACTTGCTGAGCTGGACAAGCCTTAGGCCACATCGATGGGAAGGGAGAACCTCCACAGCTTTGCAGTTTAGGAGAACAGAGTACAAGGCTGTCCACAAAGTGCTGTTTCAATGCTTGTGCTCTCAAGCCACATGAAGACCACGGTATCCAACTGCTGACAAACTGGGGTGAAATAAGGTGCGTTGCTCCGGCCGTCGCTCACAAACTCCCTCCCTTCCCCATCAGCCAGAATCCTCTGCCCTTCCTGCCACAAACGTTTCCCTCGGCTTTGTCCTTGAGCAAAAGAAAAACCCTCCCTGGGCTGCTCAGCCCCAGGGCCCAGATGGAGCCCAAGTGCCAGGGGAGGAGCAAAGGCAGCACCAGGAAGCACCAGCTGGATGAGCTGCTCCGAGGGGATAAGGGGCAGTGACCAAAGCCCGGCGTTCCTGCAGCACTGAAATCCCAGCAGAAAGGGGGAGAAGATCATGGCACCCTACAGGACCTGTCAGCCAAGGGACAATCCAGGTGTTCTGCTGCGGAGCCAAGAACCACGTTGAACCCCCTCCTCAGGTGCCAAGACACAAGAACTTGGCAAGAGAACTTTACACCAACCAGAAACAAAAGGGAATTACGGCTGGAGCCACTCAGGCTCCACCTAAACACAAAGAATCAGCATAAAAGGAAGTTGGGGATAGGGGCACAACTGAGGAAGACTCCACTGAACCTGCTGGGATCAGTTGAGGGGTTGAACCTGCCCCCCCCTGCCCCAGGGACGCCTGTGGGGTAAGAAATACACTTGGCAGGTTAAATGCTGCTTTAAGGACCAGAGCTTTGTTTGGGCTCCCCCCAGAGTATATTGGCAGCTTGCTTTGTATCCCACCTTGGCCTCGCTTCATAGAGCCATAGATTGCTTTAAAACACATTTTTGTAGCCAGACTTTATCACCAACGACCACAAACCTTATCAACCTGTCCCAGCCAGTGTTAATAAAGAGTGTTATTCCAGGAGCTGTGAGAGGGAGTCCTTTCAGCTGCCAGCAGCAGACACCACCTTGGCAGGGGCAGGGCCCGCTGAGGGCAGTGCTGGAACTCCCTGCTCCTGAGGGCCTGTCCAGGGAGGGTTCGGAGAGA
>VYXB01005402.1:303-121602 GCA_013397135.1 Pachyramphus minor
GAGGCCGCGCTGGCACAGCCGAGGGCAGCGCTGGCAGCAGGCGAATGGCTGCGCTGTGCTCATCACCGGGCACTCACAGTTCCAGCTGGAACACGGGCTCTGGGAGCTGTGGTGTCACAGGAGTCTCAGGGCCATTCCACCGTGGGTGATGGGGGCCACAGAGTGATGGAATTATGGAATTGTGGAATTGTTTGGCTTGGAAGGGACCAGCCTGACCAGCCTTCCATCAGACCAGGTTGCTCTGGGTCCCGTCCAACTGAGCCCTGAATGTTGCCAGGGATCGGGCATCCACAGCCTCTCTGGACAACCTCTGACACTGCCTCACCATTCTCCCAGTAAACACTATTTTACTAACATCCAGTTTGATCCTCCCTTCTTTCAGTTTGAACCCACCCCCCTTGTCCTGTGACTATTGTTCCTGATGAAGAGTCCCTCTCCGGCTTCCTTGGAGGCCCCTTTACAGCCTGGAAGGTGGCTCTGAGGTCTGCACACCATCTTCTCTTATCCAGGCTGAACAGCCCCAACTTTCTCAGCCTGTCTTCATAGGGAAGGTGCTCTCAAGTCCCCTTTGGAATTTTGTGGCTTCCCCTCGACTTGCTCCAGCAGTTCCATGGCCACCTTGTGTTGGGGGTCCCAGTGCTGAGGGCAGCACTGTAGGCAGGGTCTCCTGAGAGCAGAGCAGAGTGGCAGAATCGCTGTTCCCTCCCCTGCTGCCCACAGGATGAGCCCTGGACACCAGGGGTGGCTGGGCTGTGAGTGCACGTGGCCGAGGCATGTGGAGATGCAGATCTGAGCCTGATGTCCAGCTGTTGTTCTCTGTGGGCTGCACACAAGCATCATACACCGGTGTCCTCCCCCGCCATCGATGGTTTCTGTTTTTCATATCGCAGGTCACAAACCAACTCCAGCCCCTCTGTTTCTGCTGGAGCCTCACAGTTGTATCAGAATTGCACTGTGAAAATGTTCAAGTTCCTGATGAAGAGTCCCTCTCTGGCTTCTTTGAGGAGACCCCATCACAGACTAGAAGGTCGCTCTGATGTCTCCACACAACCTTCTCTTCTCCAGGCTGAACTGTCCCATCTTTCTCAGCCTGTCTTCATAGAGGAGGTGCTCGTTGTCCCCTTTGCAACTTCGTGGCCTCCTCTGGATTTGCTTCAGTACTTCCATGGCTGCCTTTTTTTGGTGACCCCAGACTTTCTGAACTTGTAACATTTATGTGCTCAGAGTCTATAGCACTGTCAGTGAATGAAGCTACCTAAAGAAGAAAAGAGCACCATTATCAGCAAAACTTACGATACTCATTAAGTCTTTTGATTAGCATAGGTGAATTTAATTGCTCTTTAGAGCCTGGAAGATAAATCGTAAAACCTGAATGCAAAATTAACAAGATCACCTCAAGAAACTGTTGGCTCCTTATTGAAATCCCTGAAAATAAAATGAGGATTCATCAGTTTTGAGTAACGAATTTACCATCTGTGCTTATCCTAAACTACTTCTGATGGAATGTCTGAACTTCATAAATATTCCTGGGTAGGCAACTCTCATTTTCTCCCAGGTAAGAAAACAGATTCACAGCTCCATTTTTCTAATACAGAAGTAGTGAAAGTAGTCAGGTAGATCAGGAAACCTTGCTTAGATTCATAGAAAAGGTCTCCAGTTTGCTGTATATCAAATCAAAGGGGATACCACCTGCTTCTTAATCTGCTTAGATAAAGTATTATTGAGACCCTATCTCTGTTTTTTATCCATTTCTGAGGTGCACATTTTTTGGCTGACATCCTCCCTTCTATCTACAGCTCCAGTCATCTGAATGGCTGAACCTTTTAACACCTCTAAGGAGAAAGCAATAGCCAGTGCAAAGGATGCAAGAATTTAACAATGAACTTATTAAAAACTTTTCTTTAGGTAAAAAACCAAGGAGGCTAATGAAAAAAACCTCAAATGTTACAATAATTCACCCTGTTTTTTAACTTTCCATCAGGGCCAGGTTGGATGGAGCTCTGAGCAACCTAGTCTAGTGAAAAGTGTCCCTATCCATTGTAGGGGAGTCAGAATTAGATAATATTTGAAGTCCCTTCCAAATGAAACCATTCTTTTACTCTGGCACAGGTTTCCCAGAGAAGCTGTGGTTGTGCCATCCTTGGAAGGGTTCAAGGCCAGGCTGGATGGGGTTCTGAGCAACTTGGTCTAGTGAAAGTGTCCCTGCCCACGGCAGTGGATTGGAACAAGATGGTCTTTACGTCTCTTCCAACCCAAACCATTCTATGATAACTTTTGATGGCCTTCCTAAGGATTCATCCATAAACCCAAGTTTTTGCCAGAAGAGCAAAAAAAAACTATTCCCTGAACTACAGGTTAAATTGCTAATAAAAGTGGTTGAGGTGTTCATTATTTCTGAAAGGAGATACAAAGGTGAAGTTTCAATTAAATATGAAGACAATATTGCAAGTTCCTTCTGCTTTGAGCAATGGAATGCAAGGCACCGTTCTTTGACAAATGCAAAGCCCGCATTTTCAACACAGCCAAAAAAAAGCTACTCTGCAGGGATGCTGTATTGCAGAAAAAGATGGTCTGGAATCTTTTGGGATGACAAAGGGAGTTGCCCAAGTATTTACACATCACAACAGAGTACCTTGGAGAAAGAAAAGAAGTAACTACTCACTAAAGCTTGAAGCAGCAAAGGAGTGCATTATCACTGTTCAGTTCCTGGCTCCATCCAGATAGAAGCAATAATAAACATATAGAACAGAGGAAGTCATCTTGTACAAATAAGCCTGTAGAAAAATAAATGGCATTATGTTACACTGTCAATACATATTGGCATTGATATCAGCTGTCGACAAATCTATTTCAGCACCAATATTCAATGAAAGCACAATGTAAATAGTAAACCCACCCAAGCAAGCCTCTAGTGGTTTTATATTTAGAAGAGAGAAATGTTACTACTCTAACCTAGTTAGATCTGTAAACTGAGCACAGAATTAATTTTATGCCAGCAAATTACTGGTTTTAACAGGTTATACAAGGCACAGAGCCATATAATTGCTCTCCACTTGAAATATGCTCTCATTCAAATTGAGGGAATGAAGTTAGCTGAAGGT
This sequence comes from Pachyramphus minor, assembly GCA_013397135.1. NCBI lineage: Eukaryota > Metazoa > Chordata > Aves > Passeriformes > Tyrannidae > Pachyramphus > Pachyramphus minor. The sequence goes on from VYXB01005402.1 coordinate 3,405, forward strand.
GCAGCTGGGGCGGGGGGAGCCCATCTTATCTGTGCAATGACTTGTTCTTTACAGGTGGTTGGTTCAAAAATTAGCAGCTATTTTTTTCTGCAGTAATACATTCTAATATTTGAAGAGAGCAAGAACAGATGGATTGCCAGTTCATTGCCACTTGCCACAGCACAATGAAGATTTAATCTTTATGATGAGCAATTCACTCTTTACATAACCACTGTATTAGAATTCCAGTATTAAGTCTCGTCATCCCATTTTAAAGTAGATGGAGTTCCTACACTTTTTAATAGAGAGTTTGGTTTTATTTTTCTTGATATTATATACAAGTTGCTCTAAGACATTTTTGCCTTACTTAAAATATGTTTTACCTGTCAAATAAGTGCTAAAATTACAGAACAGCAATACTGCTATAGTGATTTGAAATGCATGCTTAAGTGCAGAGATCTTAATCAAAGAAACTAAAAGCTCCTTATCTTTTTAGGTGCAATTCACTCATTTTTATTTTGCAGAAATAAGAAATCTAATTATCTATATTTTCAACCATAATTTCTGTTGGTTTAATGAGAAAGGTTTTGTACTCTGACTTGAGGGCCTTCTCCTGATAAAATGTAATTGTAGATAGGTGAACACATCTGTCTGTGGCTAGAGCAAAGTAATATTTTATCATTTCCTATAATACCTTCCCATGAATGACACCTTACTCTAAAATGGGCCAGAAACATGCAAAGGGAAAACTTCCCTAGATCAGTGGCATTCCAAACCCTGAATCTCAGTCAGCTGCCTTCTGAATTCTTAAAAGTCCTTGCAGTCTGACCTTCTGTAATCTTTGTAGTCTGATTTTCTAAAAATCTTTGGAGCAGTACATTTTGTATATGACAATTTTTTTTCTCAGAGTCAACTGAGCAAATATTTTCCACTATAGTTGGGGCTTCATTTGTAGTATTGGTATTCCATTATCAGGCTTTTCAGACATAGCACGACAAAGGCTATGTGGATTTTCTCAGGCAAAAAAATTAAAAACTATATTCTTTAAAAATATACAAAGTACAGCATAAGAATCTTCTCAATGGAAAATGTGAGCTGGAACAGTTCTTATTTTGTCACCTGGCTTTTCCAGAGCTTCCCTGAACTTCCCTGTGTTTGATTTCCTAGGAACAGTGTTACCAAAAGCAGCAGGTTCCCTTCAGCTCTTACCTTAGTCCCATCCCCTTTTGTTTTGATGTGGAGCTCAGCCTTCTTGCATTTGCAGCATAACTCTGACTCCTGACCTTATACAGCAGTATTACTGATCTAGAGAGAACTAAGGGTTTTGCCTTAACAGGTCCTGGCTTAACATTCAGGGTCAAGTGCTTGGTAAAAGTATACAGAGAAACAGGCTCCTCAAGGAGGTGGCTTAAATCACCTGGATAAAGCTCTACTTTGAAGGCACTGAAAAGACACAGGCAGAGAACTATGTGGTGGTAAAAGCAGAAACTTAAATGAATTTATAATTGAAAGCTGGATAGAAAAAAACCCCCCACATTCTTTTTTGTTCCTTTTCTTCTTATTTGCTTTCTCGAGGTTTCCTTCAGGAATGTCGTCTTTGTGTAAATAATTACAAAACCAGTAGAGGGTGCTGAAGAATATCCAGCATAGTTTTAGTTTCTCCAAGAGCAATAAAATGTAACCCTGTTTTTATACTGCAAATAGCAGCTTCTCTTTAGCCTGCACGTTGATTCTTACAAATTCAACTCATCGGATAAAAGCAACCAACCTATTTGCACGTCTGTGGTTTTGCTCAACTCCAGATTTTCTCCTGCTCAACTTAAAAAACCTTTCAAGTATTCACACTAATCTGTGAGTGCCTGGACCACCTCCTGGTGCACCATAAGCATGTGAAACAAGCTGGAAAGGAGGACAAAATGAAAACCTTTTACATTTCTTCAAGGTCAGACTATGTGATGAATCATCCTCTGTACACTGTTCTCAGTCAAGGCATTGTTCAGTCATCCTCTGGGCATTTAGGAGAGAGGAGGAAGCACAGATTTGTGTACTTTTACAAATGTGCTTTTGATTATTTTCAGCCCATATCAATCCATGGATATTAGAAGAATATGGGAAAATGAAATAATTTCTTGCTTTAATAAGTTCCAAGAGAACTAAAGGGATACATCCCATTTTCAAACTACTAGAATAAGCTATGTTTCAGTACAGTAAAAGCTTTATATATTGGGGGTTTTGTCCGAAATCACAATTATTTTCAATGGAAAAATAAGTAATAGAAAGAATTATCATAATCTTATTTAACAGAACCACCAAAAATGCTGTGATATGTTGGCTGTGCATACAAAAATGGTGTCCATTTAAAAAAAATAAATTTAGTCCCTTTTGATAACAGAAAAACTTTGTTCTCTGTGATTACTTCTGGTGTGATCCTATAAATTAATAGAGGAATATGATGTCTCTTCAATTCTCCTCAGCTTGAAAAAATACACAAAAAAAAATTGAGGCAAATCTGCTTTTTATATGTACAAGAGGAGCAGACTTACCAAGGGGACTTTTAAGGTATGCAATGGGGTTTTTTACATGTAAATTTAAAGTGTCATTCTGACTGTGCATCCTGGAATAAAGACAGGGCTCAAAATTCTCTTTTTCAACTGATCAGATCTTTGATGAAAACCTTTGAAAACTAAGAGCTTGTTTGACTCCTTAAAGTGCTCATTAGCCTGGTTTAGAAATACCAGCAACTAATGACGTCTCGGGAAAATATGTGCCTGTATCTCTACAAAAACATCAGCTTTGGTGCTCAGTGACATTTTCTACTATGAATTTTTGTTATTACTGAGTGGCATGCAATATTCAGAAGTTCATTTGATTCTGATTTCAAAGGGCTCTTTTCAGACCCAGTTGCAGAATTCTCTTTGATTTGGCAGCTCAGTAACTGTTGAACTTTGACATTTGTACAGGCGACATTTGCATGGAGGTAAAAATACCTTTTTCTCCCTTACAGAAAAGCAGGAAAAAAACCCCCAATCTTAAATGCCTCTTGTATATCAAGATAACTATGCAAAACATTAAACGTCAACCTTTTAAAAACCTGTGGAAAATGAAACAGAAAAGGCATATGGCTGGAGTAGAACTAATCTCTTTTTCAAGTGTCTGGAAGAGGATCTTCTGAAGAAAACATGGCCAATGACTTGAATTAACTCCAGTGTTATAATATTCAAAGATTAGCAGATCATCCAGATACTCAGGTCTTGGTGTGTTAACACATGTTGAAAAAACGAGCAACACTCTCTGCTTTTCTAAGTGCAGTGTATCAGATGGAGGATGACTGATACAGGAGTCAAAATGTGACCTTTCAGGTTTTACTCCCTTTAAATCATTTCCTCTTCTAATCAATATATACAAGATTATGTCACAAAGTCTACGGACTATCAACAATACAAAGGACAGAGGAGAGAGAAATTGCAGATTACAAATATGCAGCTGCAAAAGAAACCCAGAAGAGGCAAAAAGGTGAGAAAATGGTCTCTGAAAAAGATGGAGGTATATGACAAACTCTTTTTGCAATTCAAACCAATAATTATCTTCAATAAAATATAAGCATTATCACGACACTTCAGGATCTGTGTTGATCATAATGACTGGACTGAAATCTGTCACTTTGCTATAAAGTTCACTCAGCACGTACCAATAACCAACTCATTTTTTAGTTAATTTTTAAATGGAATTCTGAGAGCTGCTGTGCTTGACAGTCAACATCACCTATTGCATCAATGGTAACATCCACTCATTTTTCTTCAATTCAGATTGGTGAAAATATTTTGAAGTGCTCCATGCCTTATAATTTTTTATACCTTGTCCCTTTGTGCATAACACTGTTCTGATTTTCTTGAAGCAGAAGTTGTGAATGAGCGACAAAGCCAACAAGTGTGCAGTACTGGACATACCTTGTGAGTTTTCAGCAACATATTCATTTTCGCTCATATTTGAAAGTAATTTCATATTTGGAGATGGAGCTATTAGATCTCAGCACTTCTTAATAGAAAAATAAATTAAAGAGGATACTTACCAGCTATTATGTACCTTTCATAAAGTGGAGATACATTTAGCAAACAGTAGTCCTATGTAGACTGTTTTTCAGTTTTCATCTTAACAAGAACAATAGAAGACATAATCTGAAATCAAGGATGAAGAAATGTGTAGGGGGACCTGACCTTTCACATTCTTTTTTCACCAACTGCTACGTGATTTAATCTATATAATCTCTTTTGTCATCAGAGACTTCCCTTTTTTTTTTCTGGAAGATATCATGGTCAGAAGGAAAAGTGGACGATTACACCTAATTTGATTTTTTTTTTTTTTTAGCACATTAGCATTTGAATCAGGATCCACCCTTTACCTTTATCTTTTGAGGAACTAAGTTTAAGGGACTGACATTTTGGTTAAGTTTTCTGCATGTGATATATTGTTTTTCAAACAGAAAACAAAGTTTCTCCCCCAAAATTTTCTAAATGCGTGCAACAACTCAACAAAAAACTTTATTCTCTAGCAGATGTAAGATATAATCTAAGGTATCTGAGGTATGAAAAATTATGCAAAGTAAGAAAAAGCAATTATGGTTCCCAATTTGCTAATCAAAAGTAAAATGCTCAGAGTGCATATATTTAACCATGCAGCTGTCTGTAAAGCACCTGCCTCAGGTACAGCAATTCACCAACTTTGAATCTTCAAAATCCAGAAAAACAAAACTTTAAAAACAAATCATTATATCATTCTAAAAATAGTATGTTTTTAAGAAGTATTTTGGCACCAGTCTTCTTTCACTGTGTTTTCTGAGCATTTATTTGAAGCTGGGCAAGACTTTTACTTTATCATTCATTTGAGAAGCTGGATATTTATAAAAATCATGAAGGATGATGCACCTGTCTAAACTCTGGACACTGACATGTAAAGCCCCACATCTGAGGTAGAAGATATTCTGCATTTTGCTAGAAGGTTTTTATGCAATCAACAGAAAGAAACAGGCATTGTGAGTGTGCCAGACACTCAAACTACCCTCAGCTCACAAAGCACGCATTTTCTGCTCAATATCGTCAAGCTCAAATGTTAGTATTTTAAAATAAATTAGATGAATCTCAGTTCATGTGGTCCACAATAGTGTTATCACTCACCTTTCAGTGCTGTAAGAACTTGAAACCCTAGAGAAGAAGTCTAAGTTTCTTACTCTCTATATGGTTTTATTCTGCTCGATTTTGTACCATTTCCATAAGCACAATCTGCTTTTTTTTTACAGTAAGTAGGAATATTTTCCCCCATCATCTTTCTTCACATCAGTGCACTGCATTTTTTTTTGAGGTGAAATTCAAGATAGAGTCACTCTGTCTCAAATTAAAACAGAAATTGAAATTCATAGGAACAACTAGGCTGTGTATGTGTAGCAAATCCAGTAAAACATACACAATGTTTGACAAACAGGAGGAATTAGATATTCCTGCATTGTTGCAGAGTTGTGGTGTAATGGGATTATTATGGAGCCATATGAGAATTGTTCACAGGAATGGAGCACTGCCATGGATAGGCACAGACTTTCCAGGAAAGACAGAAAGAGGGGGATAATGTGCTCTATGCAGATGACTCCACCATAGTCATCTATAGTCAAGAGGGAAAAGGTTGGCTGAAAGCATAGGCTGAGGATGTAAGGAAGTCCAAAAAGAATGGACATGCTGGTGGATTGCTCCTCCAGGAAATTCAGGCAGGAAGAGAAAGTGAAAAGTAAACTTCTTTAAGGCAAAGACGTTGGTTCTCATGGAGGAATTTAACACTTCAGCATCATCTGGAAGGGCAAGGAAGCATAATATCAATAATCCAAATTTCTAGGGTGTGTTGGGGACAATTTTCTGCTGCAGCTACTCGAGAAGCAGCCCTGTAGGATCTGCTACTCATAAATAAGCAAGCAGTCAATGATAGTCAGTGTCAGGCTTGCCTGTAATGACCATGAGATAGTGAAGTTTAAAAATATAAAAGTAAGACAAGTAGCAAAATAAAGAGTCTTGTTTTGCAGATGTCAGACTTTGGCTTCTTCATTTGTCTGCTTCAGAGGGATGTATTGTAGGGCAAGTGGGCCAGCAGCAGCTGCTTGTTTTAAAACACATAAATAGTCCTTCTGATGTGCAAAAGAATAAGCAGACATGGCTTGATTAAATGAGAAACTCCTATCCAAGCTCAAATGCAAAAAAAACCAAACAAAAAACAAATCAAAACAAAAGCCCCCAACCAAAACAAACAAACAAAAAAAAAGGTCTCCAGATGCTGGAAATGGAAACAGGCTCCTTGGAGGAGCACAGAAGCATCACCCAGGCCTGACATAACAAACAGAACACAGCCAGTCAGATGGAAGCTCAAGTTAAAACTAGTGAGGGTGCATGAAAGAGAATAAGAGCTTCTACAAAGAAATCAGCACAAAAATTAAGATGATACTTATCTGCTGCTGAATGAAGCAGGTAACCTGCTGTGGAAAAGGCTGGAAAAGTACCTCAGTCATTTCTAACAGAGTTTGTTCTCAGGTCTCCCAGGTCCCTGGTGATGGCAAAACCCATGGAAGAGAGGTACTACCCATTGCAGAAAAAAAATCAAGGACTCCTTAAGTAAACTTAGCACACACAAGTCTGGAGATCCAGAGAGAATACATCTGAAAGTGCTGAGCTGCCACCAACTTTGAGGCAATTGTGTCATCTCTGATAAATTGTGATGACTGTGGATGGTTCACGATGACCAGAAGTAGACAAAGGTTCCCCTCTGAGTTAAGAAGTATTACCAAGAAAGCTACAGACCAGTCCAGCTCACCTCAGTCCTGGGAAGACTATGGAGCAGATCATCATGGAAGCCATAGGCTTCCATACATATGAGGAAGAGAGGATTTCTGAATCCTCTTTCCTAAAGAACATGACCATTTCTAAGGGCAACTAGAATTCTGAGCTTCATTCTCAACACAACCCTAGACTTGCAAGATAACTAAGCCACTTCTCTCTCAGTTGTTCAGTTTCTTTTTTCTGCATGAGTATCAAATTACCCAGCACCCACTGCTGTTTTAAACTAACCTGACTAGCACTGATCCAGCTCTTCAAGAAAGGATCTCAAAACACTCTCTACAGCATCATTATCTGAAGGTATATGTCCTTCAGATACCTTTTGTCTGTCACATTAAATAATGACCTTTATAGAGGAAGGAGTTCTGTAATTTGTGAACTTCAGTTGGTTTAGCACATCTCTTGCCGAAATGTCATATTTAAATTAGTATGCACACTGCAAAGCAGCCTCAAATCATTTAAAAATTAATATTCAAAATAATTTCAAAGTTGATAGGAGCCGATACCCTTGGTTTATTATTCTCTACTCCAGCAGAATGTATGTTGGCATTATAAAAACAGACCACTTTGAATTTGTGTGGGTCATTTCAGACCCAAGAGCTTTCCCAGGCAGCCAACATTTTTATGCTGGGTAGTCATTCAAGATCTGTCACTTGACTTTGAAGTGCTACAGTCATCCACAAGCTTTTCCCCTTAGGCACTTGAGAAGAGTGGGGACTCCTCGGAAATATTTGGTTCATGGCTGCTTTCACTATGAATAGGTTTAACATGTATGTTGTCCTTTCTGACAAGACTTATGTTTATGTACCTTTGAGATGCAGTTCCACATCAGCTCCTCCTCTCCAGAAGAGAAGATTCTGCTTTTTCAGAACCAGCTGTTCATAGTCAGATGGTTTGAAACTTGATTGGTCCTGCCTAGAAAGAAACGGTACTGTAATCTCAATTTATTTCCTTCTTCCCAGGAGGACTGTACTACCCAAGACCTGCTATTACTTTTTCCTTCATGGTGAAGAAATTGCTAATGAGGCCAATTATGTGACACAAATGTCATCTCTACATTTTTCTTCCATTCCAGGTCAGCAAGATTGCAACTCGAAAACAAAGACATAGCAACTTGAAAAGAATTTAGGGAGGCTGTGTTTCCCACCACCTCCTCCCCCCCCTCAAAATGGAAATGCTGCATAAAATTCAAGTCCAGTGAATGAGACAGTGCCCTGATGAATGAGCTGAGAAAGGGCATTCATGCCTGCTATGCTGTATTTTTCTGGTGACAGTCTGCTCAGACAGTGCTGTGAAATGAAATTGCATTTTACCCATTGCATTCAGTATTTACAATTGCTAGACACAACAAAGTAAATTAGAAAGAGTGGCAGCTGTCAATTAATTCTGATTTATTTTCAATTATTTTAATTTTCATACATAATTAGTTTTATAATTCCCTTAATATGTTTGAAAATTACATTTCTCTTTTCAACCATCCTTAAATGAAAGCTAAACCTTTTTTCTACTGAAAGCTACACTCCCTTATTTCTAGTGGATGAGAAGCAAATTTGGCTTTTATGACACACTCCTCCACTTTCCTTGGCAATAAATGTGCTTGTTTAGTCACACAACCAAGAACTTGTATTTCATTTTTATAACATAGGTAGACAACTGTGCTAAATTTCTTGCTTTCCCAGTATGACTTTACCTTGTGCATATGAATTATTAGTCTTTGCAAACATATTTCACCTCCTAGCATTCTCCTCCCAAGTTTGAATACTATTGGATCATCCTCTTTAGTCTAGCATCAACTGAAATTTGTTGAGGAAAGATTAGTCAGTTGTTAAGAGCCAACTGCAGAATAAACTATGAGTTATTTATTTTGTACTGGGACTTGTATATGTGTTGTTTACAGGGTGAAAAATTACCAATACAGGAAAATACAGATATAATTAAATACATATAAACATATGTAGCAAGTCCAGAGGAGGGCCACCAAATTGATTAGAGGGATGAAGCACCACTCCTGTGAGGAAAGGCTGAGAGAATTGGGGTTGTTCTGCCTGGAGAGGAGAAGGCTTCAGAATGACCTAATTGTGGCCTTTCCATACCTGAAGGGAGCCCACAGGAAAGATGGAGAGAGACTTTTTACGTGTAGCAAAAGGACAAAGGGAAATGGCTTCAAATTGAGAGAGAGTAGGTTCAGAAATTCAGAATAAATTCTTTACTGTGAGGGTAGTGGGACACTGGAACAGATGAAATTGTGGATGCTCCATCCCAGGAAGTTTTCAAGGCCAGGTTGGATGGAGCTCTGAGCAACTTGTTTTAGTGAAAGGTGTCCTTGTCCCTGGTAGGTGGAATGGAATGAGATGATCTTTAAGGTCCTTTCCAACTGAAACCATTCTACTGTTCTATGATAAAGTTAAATAACAATGTGAGTTTAAAATTTGATCTGAGCTTATGCCCTTTATTCATAATACTGTAACCCTGGAGACAGGTCAGGAGTTCTCCCATGACTTCTAACTGCAGATTTACCTTCAGCATTTTCTTCTGAGGCACAACCTGTCATCAGAACATACTGCAGATATGGACCCCTTCTACCCATTTTATCTTGGGACAAACTGAAAGGAAAAAAAACACAAGTCAACCTAGTTTGCTAGTTGCAAATACACATGGAGAACAGATAATTCCTTTGTACTTCCTGTACTGATTTGCCAAGGAGTTAAAAAATCAAAGGTTATTAATAAACACAAGAATTAGTAAACCACACCAAGCTTCACCAGGTTATAAAATATAAAAAAGATATTGAAAATCTTGGATAAAATAGACAACCACAAGAAATATTAGTAAAGTGTAAAGCACTTATAACACGAGTGAAATTTAGGATACTAAGACTTCTAATGATTGATAGGTTAGCATGAAAGTTACTCTACCTAACCAGGGAACATTTATCTACAAAAAAAAGGTAGAGATTTCTTAAACCACTAGGATTCTTTAGATTTCAAGTAACTTCACAATTTTTGCTTGGCATGATGAATCATCAGATCTCATTTAATTCCAATCTCGTCTCACTAACCTGCTGTCAACCTGGGAGAACATATTCCCTCTGGCCATGCCCTGGACAGAACCATAACCACTGTTGAAACAATGGGAAGGCACTTCTGCTGTCTGTAAAGCAAAGCACAAATCCCATTCACCACTAGTTCACAGCCTCCCCCCAAAAATAGCGAGATTAGGATCAGAGATAGATATATGAATGGATATCTTTATGATACAGGGACAAGAAAGCACAAGAACTGGTAGGATGGCCAGATACACTCAGCAGCTATGCACATATACTCATCACATCATTTATTTATTGCCAGAAAGGGGTTTTCCCCTTTCCACTCATCCTAGGTTTTCAGTACTGAATAAAAAGTTGTCCAACTATAGCCTGCAATTTGACTTCAGTTGATGATTCATTTCACTGTTTCTCAAGGGAGAGACCAGACCCTGCTGAGAAAACAAGCAGACTAAACACATACATCACCATTGGTTCTGAGTACATGACATCTGCTTTTTAGGGATATGCACAATTTACTGGTCAGTGGTACTGGGGCCTGTTCCTTCATGCTCTACATTTACTTACATTAAGAGGATCTCTTTGAGCCTTATCTAGGCTAAGCAGTCCCAGATCTCTCAGCCTTTTTCCCATATGAGACATTCTTCAGTCCCTTAATCTTGTTAAGAGCCCCTTTATGGACTCTCTCCAGCACATCCATCCCTTCCTTGTGGTGAAGAGCTCAGAAGTGAACACAGCACTTCAGGTGGGAACTACTATAAGCTTAAAGAAAAAATCTTCATGTTCTTTAATGTTGAAAAGTTGGACATTTCTACCCAGTGAAGGATATTCTGCACCTCATATTGCAATACTTACTTCCCATATCACTGCAAAACCAGAATTTCGAGACTTAACGTTCTTATAAAAAAATTAATTTCACAAAAACATACTGATTGAGACAGAACAATCAAAGGGAATGCTGCCACTGACTTAGCTAGGAATGGGATACAGCTAACTGGGCAAATCTGAAGAGTAGAAAGAAAGGAGAAGAGATCTGATTTATCACAGCTTTATCAGCAGTGGGTAGTTACAAGAAATCACACAGGTAAAACTTGGGAAGATCATTCCTAGTTCAGAGCTTGCCAGAAGGTTCTTCCCAACTATGCTGTCACTACAAGCTGTCCTCTCCACTGCTATGAACTGTCTAGGAGCCTGTGCCCATATAATGAACCAAACGGATTCCACTGATCCAAGAATGGCCAGGTAGCAACAGCTGTGGTAGCCATAGTGCTTATCTAAATAGTAATATTGAATCAGGCTGAGTTTTAACTAATTTTACATCTGAGGATGGAAGAGAGATGCACCAGAGCATATCTGATTCCCCAAAGTCAAACAGCGAGGGTAAAGAGGCAAAGCACAGCAGGACTGAAGCTGCTGCTGTCAGAACTTGTTTACACTGTCTGATCACAGTGTTCAGTTCACAATGCAAATACATGTAAGTAAATTAAGAGTAGGTTTAGTTCACCCAAGCACATCTGTCATACCGTTACATTTATGCCGCTCTTATGGTCCCTTTAGGCAAGTCCAAAATTTCTGGATGATCCTGTAAGTAATTCCTTACAATATGAGACGGCCATTTTATTTGCTGGGTAGTTTTAAACACAATTACAGTCAGCACAATTAGGGATCACAATTGGCTAGAGTTAACCAAAAGCTCTGCCATATCCACAGAGCAAAAGGCAGATTTAACAACTCCTTAACACCCTTCTCCATTAGCTGTCTACATCACTATATCAAACTATGGCAAAACAAAAAATTAAGACAAATTAAACACTCCACCATCCCCCTTTAATCCACTAATGTGTAAGCAATCCCTATCTTTAGGTTAGGGAATTTTAGAATCCTTTTATACATCTTTAAAAAGGGTCTTTCTGCTTGTGTAACTTCATGCACTGAAGAGGATGGCATTGAAAACTTTGCTTCCCTTGTCATTTATTCCGATCACAGTCAGGATGGTGATGAAATTTCAAATTCACTTCCATGTTGTGGGCTTGAATATTCCCCAGGAGACCTGATGTCTGAGCAGTTTTAAACATCATTTTTCTACAGCTGGGGAAATCTTTCTGGGGAAAGAGTCCTACAAATTTAAAACAACTGTGCCCCCCACAAGCCCCCAGCAGCCACTCAGGTGTGCAGCAGCTTCAAAGCACCAACAGAAACAGAAGGACATTAAGAAGGCAGCTATCGGCCATTTGATGGTCACTAAAGTTTTGTCCATCCTTTACTTATAAAAATCACACATCTTTCTGTGTGGATTTCAGAATTAGAAACTTTGAAGACCTTGTATGAGTCATCACTATTTCTGTAGTCCAGTTGTCATAAATATATATATATATAAATATATACTTTCCTTTACATTCAATTAATACCTTTTGCACTATTCAACAATCCCAGAAGGTAACTGGTAAACCCACCACTCCAGAGGCTTGTAGCCTCAAGGAACCCATGTGCATAGTGAAGTCTGTTTCCATGTGCCATGTTTGCCACTTCCCACAGTCCTGGAAAAACAGAACCAAAAGAATGTATTCAGCTGCTTCAGTAGTTCTGGCAACAACAGAGAGGCTACATTCTTGTGTTTAATCCCTGAGGCAAGTACACAGCTCCTATGAAACTATGAACACAAAACTGAATTCCTGGTTTTGTACCTCTGTGTTGTGCAAAACACAGGACCAGATCACAGGTATCGCGTTTCACACTCAGTGACAACTCTGCTTCATCAAAGCTCTGGAAGAAAATTTAAGAATAAGACACTTCTGGTAGGATTTGTGAGCATCAGCAAATGGCTGGTTTGTTGGTAATGACCAGAAAAAAAAAATTGTGTCTTTTCATAGGGAAGCTGTTTGAAATAAAGTCTGCCTAAGCACAGCTAGGTTCTGCTATGATAGAAACAGAAAAAGAGGGATTATGTTTAAGAATGAGGACGATCTTCCAGAAAACACTGTCTCTGGAGGTCCAAATGAACATGTAATTCAATGAATTTTTAGTGAGATGCTGTAGTTGAAAAAAGAAGATGAGAGTGCTTAGACGCACATGTAAGAATAGTAAGAAAAATAAGGTGATTTAATCTCACAGGCAGGGCATAATGAAGTTTATGTTCCCAAGAATCAAAACAGACACAACAACACTGAAAGACCTCTGCAGGGAAAAAATGGACTTCAGACAAGAGACTCCAGTTTAGCAGAGAACAGGAATGGATGGCCAGAAGTGACAATTAGGCAATTTAAAATTAAGAATTAACAATGTTGGGTATTTGATGGGGCAAATCAGCATGAAATGGTGATCCTGCTTCTATGGATACTTTCAGGTTGATTCTGATACACTTCTATGAGCTTCTCATGGCACATTTCTCAGAACTCTCACAAGCAAAAAATAATTGTTCCATGCCCTTATATCAGCAATCTTTTATGGTCAAGATATAGAAAACAATACAATAACCTTTATCCAGGCTGAAGAACAAATAGATGGTCCCGGGCTGTCTGATTAAATCCTGATCTATCAAGCAAAGATAGTGCCTGGTATTCATGAAGCATTTTGTACCTTGGCTATTTTAACCCTGGGAAAACGCTCTACAACACCAAGGTATTGTACAATACCATTAATTGTACACTGTGTTGGCTACAGAGGAAAATATTAAAACAATATATTGTAGGTTTTCACCCAGAAGAATTACATGTGACAAGGAATTACTACACTGGATAAACCTCCCCTCTTAAAAATGGATTTTAGCCTTGATTCCACTTGTTTATTCCAAAGATTCAGTAATCATACATTTTGATTGCTATAATTTACATACACTTAAGCACTAGCTAACTCTCCAGGAGTAAAAATTGCACCAACTCATCTTGAAGAAATTTTTTTTTCCTAAATCACAGGTGTACTGGCATACAGAGCAATGCCATAAACATAACACAGAAAAATACTCACTCCTCATCCATATTATGCAGCACAATATGAAATTTATTTCTTTTTTCCCCCAAAATCAAACATAAAACCAATGTAAAAACAAATCAGAAATTACCAGGTTCATCCTGTATTCTCTTCCATTCCTTAAAAGCATCTTTCTTCTATTTATTCTACTACTTTTGGATACTTTCACTTTTGCCATTTAGCAAAACAGCCTAATGTCACCAAGTCTGTAGCTGCTCTGTCAGTGGCATGAAATGGTAAAGCACCTTCACAAAAAGCTGCACTAAGACATTAGACAGGGTCAATGCTCAGTAAGGATGAAATGAGTTAAGTTTTAATATCTAATAATTCTGTTATTCACTGTAGGAAAATCAGGGACCTGAAAGAACACAAAATGAAGGAGAATTCCAGCAGAATTGTTGCCTTTGTCTATTTTATAGGGATGGATAGATGAGAACACCCTTGGGATATAAGAAAAGAACAACGAAGAAAACTAGATATAAAATTAGGTGCTGAAAAGCACCCTGTTACAGACAGAAGTAATATAAGCCATAAAAGAGTCCTACAATACTTAAAAAGCAAAGAGCACTATCAGCCAAGATTAAGGTAACATAATACGTAGGAACTAGAAGCTTGTGACAGCCATTTTTGGGAAGATGATTAAGCCAGTACATTAAAAAATTTTAGAATAATTGAAAAAGACATATGAGGACCCAATAAAGGCATATCCTGGCTGACCACTCCTGTAAAGGATGGCAGAAAGTTAAAGAAATTTATGTTACACTTAAAATGAATAAGATAATGAGATCAATGTCTTGTAATAATATTTGTAAATAAAAAGGCAAGCTTTTTTAGTGAAACTTTCAAAACATAAGTAAAACTTCTCTCCACTTCTCAACCTGAGTGGTGAACCAGCAAACATCCACTTGATCTTTTTAGATGCAGGTCACTTTGACAGAAACCCTGTTGAACAGGCCTGAGGTACAGTTCAGGACTAAGGAAAAGATAACTGGACAAGGAGTATCAACTGCAAGACAGCAGATGAACCACGAAGAAATGTGGAGTGCCTAGGTGAGGAAACCTGAAGTGCCTATGTGATACACTCATTCCTTCGGAATTTTATGACCTTAGGGAAGAGAACACTTTTCAACCACTATCCAAATAACGAGTATCATACCCAGAGCAAAAGAAATAACTGGATTAACACAGTAATGAGCTTCTATAAACTAAAATGTTTGTAAAGTTAGGGTGTGATATTAACTACTGACCACATAAAGGGGACTTTTGAAGGAGATTAGGCACTGCAATTCAACAAAAATTTCAAAGGATCTGGAAAGAAGTCAGCTTGGAAAAAAAAGAGTGGATATTTTAAGGTTGTTTGTGGCTGCAAGACCTGGAGTTTGGTAACGGAAACATCCTCCCTAAATTCCAAGCAGAGACTAGCCAAGGAAGGACCAAATGCCTTTTGTACAGGAAGCCTGAGGAAAGATCCCAGAAGAGACCAGGGTGATGTGAGAAACAGGACATCTCTCTAAAATGACCTCAGCCACCCAAGTCCTGCAGCTCCTCATCCAACAAGGATCTTGACTAGAACTCTTCCAAGCAGAAGCCAGTCAAGAGGGGATTATGGCTACAGTGGGAATTCTGTCATCTTACATAACTGTTGCACTTCACATGAATCAGTCTCTGCCTTTACAATAACACCCTAGTGAACTAAACTTGCCCTAAAGTTGTTATTGAAAAGAACTATTTGTAGGGTTCATACCACACTAAAAGTCAGGTAGGATTTCTCTGGAGAGGATTTTTACCTTATATTTAATTAATACTACCCCTGATGCACAAATGCATTAAATGTAACCATTAGACAAAAAAAAAAATTAATAGTAAAAAAAGTAATAAAAAAAAATCTGGGAGACAAGTCAAGGCATAGAATTCCTGCACCTGAAAGCTGAATTTAGGAAGATGCTCAATATTTTAATTCTTGGTTAGTCTCTTCACTAAACTGAGCATACATATTTCTCAACTGTGCTTGATTTTGTTTGCATTTTTGTGAGTCTCATGGACATCACACTGTCAGCTTCTCAGCATTAACAACATCAGAAAAAAACCTAACATAGAAACTGATTGAGGAGTTCCTTAGGAAAAACATACTTTCAACAGGGTATTTTTTTGTGCACTGATTTTCAGATCTTGGAAGAACAGACTTCATTGTCTTAAAGTGAACTTGTTACCAAAAGACTGCAAGTGAAGTGAGAAACTCTAAAGAGAAGAAATGCACAAGTCCTTCAAAGTTCACAGGAAAACAGAACAACTCTTCTGTTTTATTTACTTTGCCTTTTTGCTTAAAAAAAAAAAAAGGTTACCTCATCTTCATTAATCTACCAACAATTCTATGTTGAAATAACACAAAAAATATTTGCAATTTATGCATTCATGAAAGTGGTAACTACTGCTTTTTTGAGCATAAATTTATTTAAACTGTTCTGTTTCCTAACCTAGGAAGTTAGGTTCCTACACCAACACTTCCAAGAACAATGCTATTGAAGCAACCAAACACCTCTTATTTTTTGACCTACACCTGCAGAATTCAGCACTCAAAATGCAACTAAGCAAAGAAGAAAAATAAGAAATGAAAATATATTCTGGAAGACATAACGCAAACCTTCAAATATTTGCATAAAGGAATTATGTGTACAAGCTGTCCCTGGAGGGTGTAGACTGTGAATTCAGAAATTACTTTCAATGTCTTCTACATTCTGTAGGCTATTAGAATTCACATAAACCAGCAATTTTGCTAGGCTTGAAAACTTCACATTAATGTTGCTTCATTTTTTATGTGCTGTGTGAACAGCAGCAGAGAAAACAGTATTGAATAAACACTGAAACAACTGAGAAAGATTATTTATAGACTGTGTTTTCAAACAAGGTTTTACTATTTCTCTTTTGAATATGTTGTGTTCTTACTTCAGGTTTAAGAGCTAACAACAACAGGTTTAATCAAAATCTTCAATAATTTAACACTATTAGTGAGGACAAGGTATGAGAAAAAATGAATTAAATATAAAATTAGATTATGGAAAGACTAAAAATAAACCAAAATTGCAATTCACTTCTCTTTCAGGTGTTCTTAGAATGACCTGCAAATGCTCCACTGTCACTACTCAGCATTTATGGAGTTGATATGTTTAAAGTGATTAAGAAAAATTTTCAACTTGTCAGCAACCTTGTTTCCTAGGAACTAAACCCACTTCTTTTTACCTTTGACTAGTTTGACTATTCAATGACCATAGGCAATAATATCCATTAAAAAAAAAAAAATCAAGATCAAGCTTCACAAAGGATCTGTAAGATCTAACATCAATTGTGGCAATAGTATATCTGAATAGACGCTGATCAGACTATCATTTTCCATAAGCACAAGCTGTAACGAAATCCAAATATATAAAATTCACATTGAAAAACTATTTGAAAAGTCCACAATAAAATTGAAATCCATGAATTTCATTCAAATAAATTGTTTATGATTTTCCTCATCCCTTAATGTACATGAGTTTAAGACAGAAACATATTTCTGATGGATATTTTGATGTTCACAACATAACTAAAAAGCCAAACATTATACCATTGGATTCAGCCCATTTATCCAGCCTGTCCAGGTCCCTCTGCAGAGCCCTCCTACTCTCCACCAGATCAGCACTCCCCCCCAGTGTGGTGTCATCTGCAAATTTACTAATGGTGGACTCAATTCCCTCATCTAAATCATCAATAAAGATATTAAACAGGACTGGGCCCAACACTGATCCCTGGGGGACACCACTGGTGACCGGCTGCCAGCTGGATGCAGCCCCGTTCCCCAGCACTCTCTGGGCCTGGCCCTCCAGCCAGTTCCTAACCCAGCACAGAGTGCCCCTGTCCAAACCATGGGCTGCAGCTTTTCCAGGACCGTGCTGTGGGAGATGGTGCCAAAGGCTTTGCCGAAGTCCAGATAGACACATCCACAGCCTTCCCCTCATCCACCAGGCGAGTCACCCTGTCATAATGAGTTTGAAATAAAGAAAGAAACTGCACTTTTTCCTTCCTTCTGCAACACACCATTTTCCAATGGAATAGGAGAAGAAAAGAAGCCTGATACTTCAAGACTTTCCTGCATGCTGTGTTATAATATGTAGCCACCAACAACAGAAACTTCTCTCCAACAGAGGCCTAAGAATGTCACCCTGGGGTCCAGTTCTCCCTCTTCAGAGTGCAGACTCGAGAAGACCTGTTCAGAGAGCAGGTTGTTCATTTGAGGAACAAATTACTACAAAACTAATAAATCAACCAATAACCTAATTAAGTAGTAAACACAGCATTACTTTGAATTCGCCATTACATCATTGTGCACACTATCACAACTACAAAGCTACTAATTACTATGAACCACACACAACCACTACTGAACGACAAATCTCTCTCATACGAGGGTGGAGGCCCATCACTCTTTGTTCTGACCCTCTACACCAAGTCTTTTGAAAGCAGACCTGGTTTACAGTCCACTATGTTGATCGAGAGGTGGTTCCTCCAGGTGGGCTTGGATCTATAGGTCAGCCTCTGCAAAAATCTGCACTCCTACCATCATCCCCTCTCTTCTCATCAGCTGACTTCGTGCCTCCTTCTCTGTTTTATCCCTGGTTTTGGACCTTCCTTTTTGGCTTCCTGTACCACCATGTCTCAGGAAAAAAATAAACCACCTGCAAGTTTTTCCAATTTTTCTATAAATGTACCTAAATCTAGTGTTTCTTATGTCATTATCTGTCAATCACAGCTTTATGTGATGTTACTGATACAGAGTAAATGTAGGTATAATTACTTGCCTGGCACAGCAAGGGGCCAGGTGCTCCCCAAGCAATGGGGAAGCTGGGAGCCAAGGGGAATCCCTGGGCTGCCAGAACACGGGCCTTGTTGCCTAAGGCACATCCCACATGGCAGGGAGGGACAAGGGCAGATTGGGTGAAGGGGACCCAGCCTTGAGTCCAGATCATCAAGAGAGTCTGTGATGAGGCAGGTTTGACACCAGACTGGGAAGTCAGGATCAGACCAGGGTTCAGACAGTCTGGTGACTGCCACGCAGGTCGACAGCACCAGGGCAGAGCCAATGTTAATCTGGGAAGAGAGTCCATAGTTCAGGACAGCAAAGCTCCCAGCCAGGCTGCAGGCACCACTATTGTGAGGCTGTAGACAGACCAACCTCCAGTGTCAGTGGGCTTATGGCTCCAGGACAAGCTGACATGGGGCTCCAGGGGCCACAGGAGAAAGCTCAGGGTCATGAAGCCCCTTAAGCACCCTCAGGGCTCTGACAGTTACCCAGGCATTGTTTTCCTTTGCAGGTCCTATTCCCCAAAAGGTCCTAAAACCGTCTGGGTTGCAGTGGATCTGTCATTCTTTGCCTCACATGCTTCCCACAACAAATCATTCTATTTAGCCTTGATATGCATATTTAGGCCCAATTCAGTTTTCTTACCTTATACACAGAGCACCTGTAGACCTCAGCAGCATGGTTTTCACATGCTTTTGTGCTCACAGACCATCCTGCTTTCTGTGGTAGCTGCTTGATTAGGGATCACTGACCTTGAAACACTCCTTGGGCAGCATCCTCGTTCCTTTCAAGGATCTTAGCTGATGCCTGGTACTCCATAAGGACCATCTGGCTCACAAAGTCAAAATAGCTTTCAGAAAGTGGCCTGCTGGTTATCTGTCACTTAAAAGTCATAATTGATTTTTGCTTGAATTTTTTCCTTTAATATCTGTATGTGAAAATCACAAAAACAACATTAAGTATTTAAGAACTGAAATACAACCACTGCAAAAACTTATGTTAACTCAGATTTTACTTCTGTAAAATGCAAATCACTCTAAAACAAGTACAAAGCATATTAAAAGTCAAAATGCAACATTTGCAACAGATGGAATATGATCTTTATATATTTTCTTAAGTAACAGTTCACTTCACTTTTTTGAGTCTAACACAGCCTTCAGAACACTATAGGGCTTTAGAAGCTATTAGTATTTCCAGATTTTTCCTCCAGAAAATGAACAGTCTTTCATTAACTGAACTACGCATCCAGTCAATGACTAATTATTTGGCAACCACCAATTAATAAGGAATCAGCTCAATGGCATTAATTGAGATTCCCTGCTTCTGTAACGATGTTAAACATAAATTTAATTAAAAATTAAAATTTGGATATGTTTTCAAAAGAATCCTCCATATTCTCATTAGACCCATCAATAGATACATCTAATCATACCATACTCTAGTTGCACTGGTGGAATGCCAGACCTGCAGAGGAGATTAGAAAAATGTTCAAAGACACACTAGATAATCTTTTTTTTTAACAGTGGAAGCATTAACTATTTCTTTCAGATAATATCTATCTAGTCCAGGGGACATGCCTCTGTGTTTCACACTCGTTCATGTAACTAGATTGGAAAGCTGTGCCCTTTGCTCGCTTGTTCAAACTTCCGTTTCAACTAATACAGGGTCACGATGCCTATTAAGCCTATGGGAAATTCTCTCGAGCATCTGAAATTATTCAGTGACCCCCCATGACATTCAGCTAATCAACACTGCACTTTAATTTCTGTGTAATCTTCATTAATTAAAGAGGGCAATTTTTCCAGCGAAGGACCAAGGTGCAGTTTCTTGTTTCTTCAAGAACAGATTCAACAAGAGAGAACAGTGACAACACAGACTTCCATATGCAAATGCTACAAACCCAAAGAAAACAAAACCAAAAAATTAACAAACTTCCCTAGTTTTTAGCCAACAGAGAAAAAAGATTTAATATTAAAACGTATACTTAGTTGTGTTTTATGTGATCAATATCAACTTCAGGGGTTTTTTTTTAACTTTTTTATTTTTAATCTTTAGTAGCATCAATATAGTTAAAACAATAGAAGTCAGGGCAATATTTCTACTTTGTACCTTTCTCTACAAATGACTTGAATAAATGCTATGCATATCCCAGCTATACCCATGGCACGAGAAACGGATAAGAAATACCCAAGAAGTAGAAGAAAAGGAAAGAATCTCTTTCTGAGGAGCGCTGTTACAACCACTTTCTTAAAAACACTGAAGATCTATACCTGCCATCCTACCAAAATTTTTCCAGGTGATAACACACTTCTCCATGTGGCCTCCTAATATTTTCCCAAGGAAAAAATCTCATAAAAAACAGAGCCCTAAGAAACCAGGGATTCTGGAAGAAGCAGCTGGAGAAAGCACTGCTTAAAAACCATTCTGCAGATACTATTACTAAATACCATGTATGCAATTCCAATCTGTCAAACCCCACCCCAATGAATAGAAAAAATTCACCCCAAAGTCCAAAATAAATTTCTCCCAATGCAGATAAGAAATACTGTTCAGTTTGATGCATAACATCACAGCTACCACAATGGGTAGAGATTTGCAATGTACTTGTGGGAATGTTATCACTGGAGGAATGTGCAGGTGCTCCCATCATGCAATACATGTTCTGCAGCTCAGTGTATTGAAAACCACCATGTATATAGTTTCTATTTAGAATCGTAGAATCATTTAGGTTAGAAAAAACCTCTAAGATCATTAAGTCCAACCATTAACCCAGAACTGCAAAGCTTAATTTCTTCTTCCAGTGATTTCTTGATCACAATCTCAGAATGTTTTCAGCCACAGAAAATATTCAACCAGTGAGCTTTAACATATTTCTTTAAAAAAAAAAAAAAAAAAAAAAAAAAAATTACATCTTTACTTAGACCTTGCTACTTTTCTTTTACTGCCTTTTCTCATCCTGGCTGTCAGTCATCTTCTCCCGCTCCTACATTTTCTTCTTCCTTTTAAAACCCTTTGGTTTTCCTGTCCCTCCCTCCTTTCCTCTGTAGCTTTTCCTGGCTTTAGTTATCTTACTCCCTTGTTCCCTTTATACTTTTTCATACCATATTTCTTTTCCAATACCTGCATTAGAATGTGGGAGGTATTCTGTGCTCCTCCTACAAGTGAAGCTACAAAACAAAACAAAGTAAAACAAAACAAAGAATCAAGTTGGCTTTTGAAATACGAGAAGTGCTTTTGACTTAGGTCATACTCGATGACTATCAGATACCAGGACCTGATATCAGATACCAGGACCTGATATCAGATAAACAAAACCTAAGAAAAAGAAGCATTAAGCCTTAATGGCCTCTCACACATTTACAAATGTGTATAACAGGACATTTTCTCAGTGTTAGGAACATACCACCTTGGCGTTTACAGGGCATTTGGTTAACAATCCTTAGTGCTGTACCTTTCCTTCCTCTGAGGAAACTGTACTAGGGATGTAGCCAGTTCTGCCTTGGCAATTCTACTTCCCCTTCACAGAATAGTTAACTAAAAATTAAAACTCAAGCTATATTTTCAGCCTCTTCTGCTCTGGTACGGAGGAAAGTGTGTTTGTTGTAGGGAACTATGCATATAGCTGAGGAGGTAGAAGTATTAATCTGCTACCTAAAAGAGACTTTGTTTTCAATATCAAAACCATGATTCACATATGGGCTATAAAATTTATAATAATACTCCCACCAGAGTCAACATGATCAAAGCAAAGCAATTGTTTTTCATTACTGTAGGTACAGCTGTGAAATGAGGCCAAGACACAGAGGAAGGGGTGAGAAAAGAGCATCTCTTTAAGAAGTTTTCTCAGATTCTCCCTGTATTCCTTCAGGATTCTCCTTAACTGCTGTTAGAGAGTGCACAGACACCAGCACTGTCACATGATCTCAACTCCCCTCCTTGTGATCTCAGCCCTTCCAAAGCCTATAAAAACGGAGGGGAGAGAAGAGGACAAGACATTATTATGCCTTTTTCTTCACTGGAACAGTCTGGATAATGAACCTGCCCAAGCAGCTGCTATGTGAAACAAGCATGTAAAAATCTTACTTCAAAGAGTTGTGACATTTCAGCTGTCTGCTTTTTACCGAGCTTCAACAATCTGATACATTTGCTTATAATTGATTATAATTTACTATATTTCCATTTCACAATAGTTATTTAGTAGTCTACTGAATACACATTGACGAGGAGAGATTAGAGGTTCATTGGTAAACAGGACAGTATGTGCATGAAGATTTTAAAATCAGCATGAACTGCGCAATCAAGAGAGACACTCACAGGCTGACTGGCAGGCACAAAGAAGTGAAGCATTTTTTCATAACTGCTTATTAGGATAACATTTCAGATCTTGTTAACTGGAAGCTAGGAATGTACAAAGAATAAACCAAACCCAAACTGTAGAGGTACACCCTGGGAAGTGACACATTAAGCACTAGCAACCCACAATGACCATAGTTCTTTTCATTGAGTCAAAAAGTAGAGGAATCTGCTGACTACATGAATTACTGAATCTTTTTTTCCAAAGATTTATCCCTCCAAATCTTCTAGTATTTAAAAAAAGTAATTGTTTAGAATTAAATAATATAATCGGTGTCTTTGTCTAAGTGTCAGTTAGAAAATGGTAATTATGATTATCTGGGTCTATGCTATATTTCAATTTTGTATTGTACATAAGTATTCTTACAAATTATGATGACTTAGAAGCAAATATTTTTATGTGTTAGGTAGAACTTCATTAGGTAGTAAGTTATACTTTGAGTAAACTTCAAAACTGAAGCTTGACATGGAAATATAAAAGCTCCTTGGAATTCCAAAGCTGTACAATTATACATTTAATTTATTCAAACATTACACTATTTTTAATGAACTGAGCATATTCTAGATTTTAAAGCCAAGATGTAAATTCCCTGCACCATTAACATTTTATTTGCAGAATTACAGCTATTTATATGCTGATTTTCTATTTTTATGTGTGGCTACTTCTATGTTACACGTTGAAAAATATGCCTAAGCAGGTGTACTAGTAAGTGGAATCATATTTGATAGGTCAAAAGTAACAGAAATAAAATACAGAAAAAGTCACCACATCTTATACCTGAAATGAATAGTTCAGGCAGACTGCACCTGTAACTGAACAAGAGAACCTCACAACAATGGAGTCATCCCAACACTCAAGGCAGCTACAAGCTGTAGATGATCACAAAAGTGTTGCTAGAACAGGGACTCTGAAACCCTGCAGACTCTGGTTCATGTCTCTTCTGTAGCCATTCCCACTACTCTAAGCTGCACAGAGCATTCCATATGCACTTGACATCATGACATTTCTAAATCCTCTCCTAAATATTTGGGCAATTTCACACAAAGTAACTTTGTGAATTGATAACACAGAAAAGCATCTAATTAAGAAAAATGTGTACTCCATAAGCCAAATTGAACTGACCTAGGAGGGCAGAACAAAACTTTGTTCCCAGTAGATTTTATTAAAATAATTTCATCCTTTTGGTGTGCTTTGATCAGCAATATGATAGAAATAGTTATTAAATTATCATCAGTCACTGCATACATTTTACAAGCAATGGTGGAGCAGAATCATAATTACAAAGCAAGCATTTCAAACCATCTGGAAATTTATGCAGATGGCTTTTTTACAGTAATATAGAAAACATACTTATTTATACTTAGTTATTTTTAAGTACTCAAAAAGGAAAGTCACTCCATTAGTGCTTACTAGCATGAATGCTGACCCAAAAGGATTCATAAATATTAAGTTTTGCTTCTGGCACTTGAACAACCACACTGATTCCAAATATCATGTCCTAATCCACTAGCTCCTCTGTTTCTGATCCTGTAAAATGCTCTGTAGGCTTAACTACCTTTAACATTTCACAGTTGACTTCTTGAAAATTAATGGGAAAAGCAGAGTAAAGTAGGATGGGAGCTAACATCAACAAAAGAATATTTAATATGTAAATCAGAGCCAAGTGACAGTGCTCCAGTTTCAAAAATTTTGAGCCCTCACTATTTACATATCATAAAAGTGATTTACCGTATCTTTTAAATACTTATCATCTTTAATAAGCTATACTTATGTCAGGTACCTTTATATAAACATGATCACATGTGCCCTTACCCATTTCAGAATGAGAAATGAAGATTACCAGTTATACAAACTCAAAACTGGGATCAGAGCAGCTTCTCCGTGAAATTGCTATAAATAAGACCAGCAGGACCAGTATTTCTCTGGTTTCCTCTGAAAAGCAGAAAAATACAGGAAGAAACATAATACTTTTTTCTATAAACATTCATGGCAGTTGTTTTCTTTTTTTTTCCTGACAGACATTGGAAACACCTATTAGATATATTTGCAAAGACATAAAGAATAGAGACATATTGCCATTTAAAACAACTATTAACATTCGTGCACTGACACAGCAACAAGGCACCTCATTATGTCAGCACTGCCCGTATTTGAAGGCAATTTGACAGGAGTGGTTACTCCAGCTCATCATGCTCAGCAAAAGATCCAAGATCTGTTGTGACATAGGATGTGCTAATGTAGGGGTGGAGATTTAGAGAAGACGTGCACTGTAATGATTTAGAGCAAGGCTTATCATTGTTTGCCACTTGGAATAACAAAAGAACATTTTGAGAAAAGCTACATGTTCTGACACTCCTATTTATGGTAAGCACTGCTTTAAGTCAGAAGTGTTCAAAAGAGATTCTGAGGTATTATTTGTACTTAAAGGTATTATTTAACTTAAAGCAGTATTCAAAACACAGACCCTGGCCCACAGCACTTTGGGGTTTGACTGACAGGAGGGCTACCTTAAAATATGCAACTCTTATCCCAGATCAGTGCAAGGATAAGAGAACTCGCTGTACCAGATTTAATATTATGGTCCTGGCCTGTGTCAGGACCTTTCCTTCCTCAGAAATTCCCATACAATGCAAGACTTTAGCTTTACACTCCTAAAAACAGGACGAAGGGGAACACACACAAGCTGTATCTCAGCACCACAACTACCACTTGCTACATTACCCCAGTTCATGAAGCAGATAAAGCCTTTATTGCACTCAGGCTCCAGTTACTGAAACAAGAAAAGCTAAAGCCTCCTTCCATTTCTTTTGGAGGAAAAAACATTATAAAACAGTTTGTGTTCTCACCCTCCATGACAGAAAGGCATTCAGATACACTGTCTACACAACAAGTACCCTTCAGTGATGAGATCGCCTTTCTCTGGCGGAACCATGCCTGATTTATTTTGAAATTTTTACACCAATCTACTGATGAGCTCCTCTTATTTCAATGCTCTTTTTCAAGTAAGTTATTTCAGATGTCTCCTCCAAAAGCAATTTATTCTACCTTTCATCTCCAGAAAGAAAAAATCATGCGGTTGCCATGATTTTGTACTTTTTACTAAACAAACATTTCCGGGGTTCAGATGTAACTCCAGTAACAACATCACAGCTTGGTGCAGGTTAAAATCAAGAATCTTCTTGTGAGAAAGAAATGTAAAATATACCACATTGCTGTTCTCCCACTCATTATCATCTGAAACTGTAGTAAGCGACTCTACGTCATCATCCAGATCACTAATTAACTTAACACAAAACAGAACCAAAGAAAATTCATCACAGAACTCCATTTGATAACTCTTTCAGACAGTGAGTACTCCAAATTAATTTAGTATGTAGTTTTTTTTCTCGTGTTCCATGAGTTTTAGATACAGTACTCATGCTGAACTCTACATATATACCATATACTGGGGGGTGGGAGGGCAATGTTTTCTTTTGTTTTCAAAGCATTTATATGACCTGAAACATGACCTCCTTCAACAAATTCTGTTTTCTGCTATTATTCTCACTATGTTCTAGGACTACAGCTCAATTTTGTGATTGTTTCCTATGGTATTTTACTGGATATTTTAGAGAAGGATTTATAACACCCTATTTCTTTCTTTTCTTTCTCTGTATAGAAAAGACAAAATATTTTTGTTCCTTCTGCCACTTGCTATTTTACTTGTCTTTTGCAAAGTCTTGAATACAACTACCAACACCTTTGAGATTTCACAAGTTTGTCAAATGTTTTGTAACTATGTCCAACAGGTTCATCTAACTTAAAAGCTAACTCACCTAAGGGTTTTTTAAATATCTTTTCCTTCATCAAGGATGGCACAGGCATTTGTTCTATTAGACACCAGTAACATCATCGGTGAAGACCAGAGAAGAACAGCATTAAGCACATCAGCCTTCCCCCTTCCTATTACCCAGGAGCAGAAGTACCCATAGCAGTACCTAATACTTGGTGATTAATCATCTTATTACTAATGTGCTTTTGGAGTAAACGTGTTGTTTGCTTGAGTTTGGTTCCTTCTTCTCTTCTATGATTTGATCTTCCAAAGGCTGACCTTGAAATTACAGCTATCAGCAAAGGAGAAGAAAGGGATGGTTTACTGTTCCTCATTTACCTTTCTCTCTTGATAACTCTTTTTCACATGTAAACAGTGAATGCAGTTTTTGCAGTGAGATCCCCAATGTTTAGATGGGTCTACTCTCCTGCAGACAACTGTTTTTATACCCTTGCAGTGCTGACAGACATAAACATTTGGTAATCATTTATTTGCAGAGAGCAATAACACTCTGCAACAGAAGAGCCAGATCCCACATGGGAAAACATATCTCAAGTAATACTGAACACTGTACTTGGCCAGACAGAACACTGATAAAGCAAATTTTTGAAGATACAAGTTTAAATTAGCTTTTTTGTTGAAAAGAGAGGATTAGCTCTGAGTTTATATTATCAGTTGCCCCCAGTGTCACTTCGGAAACCCAGTCTTTTATAGCATGGTACTGCTTCAGGCACAACACTTGTTTCTAACAAATTATCACAATTCCCTGAACCCATTATTTATCACAGATAAATCTTAGCACTGAGACTACAGTCTTTAGTGTCAAACTGACACTCTCAGCCTTCCCTCACAGGCAAGATGCTTCACCCCTCTAATCATCTTGGTGGCCTCCTCTGCACTCGCTCCAATAGGTCCATGTCCTTCCTGTGCTGGGGACCCCAGAGCTGGATGTACTTCTTGGAGTTCAGTAGACGTGATAAAAGGTTTGTATTTATTATTGCTGACTACAGCTGGAGGATACTGCATTCATGGTAACACTGCCTGCAGTTTGAGCTACTGAACTTGGTAGAAAGTCTGCAGCCTTTGGCCTTTAATCCAGTTCCCGCGTGTGATACTTTACACTTCGGCTTTATGCAAAGGAAGTATCCACTAGGAGCCCTCTGTACACAATAACTGCTCTTACACCAAGATTCTACTAAAACAACACAACAATAAAAAATTTTACATACGTACTCCTTAATCAATATATCAGCATCAAAGACTGCTGATGCTGGAAACAAACCATTTGCAATTTTATTAAGTGACAAGTGCCTTTGACTACATGTTCTAAGATAAATGGTTTTGTCCATTTTACTTTTAAGTATTTGCTTAAATTACTTAAGGGAGGGCTTCTCTTCAAACATTTTTACAAGAATGGAATTATATACAAGGTTTTTTGTAGATTAATAAAGGTGAAGTATAACTTTATGAAAAATAAAATTTATCGTGTGCATGACAACAGATACTCTTCATGCTTTTAGTACTCTAATATATCACCCCTAAAAACCACCTTGCTTTACAATGTAATGTAACCGTTAATGTTCAGAAAAATTATGCAGTGCAGTTTTAATATTTTATATCTTGAGAATTTTACAATATGATCATAAATGGAATTGGGAACATACAGATTATTATGAAATTCAAGATTGCTTTGTGGTTTCTTTAAATATTCTCACCCAAGTACTCAATTTAAAATAAATTAAGCTGTAAAACTACACAGAAGAACAGCACAATTTTGAATATAAGCAAATAAAAGTTGACTGTGTTCCATTAAAAAAACAATTGAACTCCTTGCTGCTGGATATGTTCTTATTCAATAACTTCATAATAAATCATCCCCTGCTAAACATGCTTGGCAAAATGCATTACTTTGTTCTAGCAGCTGTCCTTTTCATCCTTTTGAATCACAAGAACTTCTGAACACCATTATTTCTATGAACTCTAAGAGTGCAAGCATGTTATATGGGTAAAATCTGTTCTGGAACAGACCAGTGGAAAAAGAAGATGACTCAGAGGGATGGTTTTTTATTAGTATTATCTATGGTAATAAGCCACTCTGGGACTAAGCTAGTCATGACAAAGAAAACAGCCCCTCAATCTTAACAGGAATTCAGGGTTTAGCTTTAAATGGTGACATATCTG
Source organism: Pachyramphus minor (assembly GCA_013397135.1). Taxonomy (NCBI): domain Eukaryota; kingdom Metazoa; phylum Chordata; class Aves; order Passeriformes; family Tyrannidae; genus Pachyramphus; species Pachyramphus minor. The sequence goes on from VYXB01005402.1 coordinate 32,439, forward strand.
AAAAAAATCTATCTAAAGTTTTAGCAAATGCAAATGAAGTGCTGCAGATATTTCCTGAGATGTCAACATAATTCACAGGTTTAAATACAATGATTTATTTAATCCACTACTGCATAGTAAAGGGAAGATTTCAATAAATATTACTTTTATAGTAAAAATTTGTGATTAAAGGTGTGATTCCAGTACAGGTGTACTGGAAAATGAATGGCTGGAATCACTATCCTATCAAATACATTTTTAGCATCTATATATAAACTAGAGCAGTTTGCTATATTGAAAGTACACTGGAATTCAAGTCCACATCTGTCTTGAAGAGAGGAGGGGACAAAAATATTCCAGTCAAGATCAGCACTAGTTTTATCTCACTTCATCATCAGTCCTGTAAGAAAGACCTAGTGATGGGAACTACTTTCTATTGATATCTAGATCCGTGCCCCTGGTAATGTTTTAGGGTGAAGGTGGGGGAACGGGCCTTTTACTTTCTACTGTCCATATTGTAAAATCCACAAAATTACATTTATTTCATAATTATAACTGCACTAGATAGACCACTTCCTTTGGATGCAAACCATAAAGAATAATAAATAAATAAATAATAAATAAATAAAGCAAAGTTTTCTGAGTTAGAAAACCCAAGTGTTCAGGAAGCATCAAGTTCTTATCTCTAAAGGAAATTGTCATGAGAGATGCACAGATTTTTCAGCCTTCTTTTCACACAGCGTCTGTATCCAGCCAGGTTGGAACTCCAGACCACTTCTGCAGTCAAGTGGCAGACACAAGTTCCTCTAAAGGACAGTTCATCAGTTCCTCCACTTGAAAAAACGAGGAATGCCAGAAGAACTGTGTAGTGTTGCCTACCTGGATGACTCAGGCTGACCAGGCCAAAAAAAACAACTGCATCCCTTTAATGTGCCACACTGAACCTGTGCAAAACCAGCGCAGAACACAAAACCTACCCCAAATCCATTTGTGAAATTAAGTTCTGCATTCCCGAGGGCTTTGACTGTAAAATGTTAGAAGTAAATTGAGCTAAAGGAATTGCTGAAAAGAACCAGTCAGAAGCGTATTAAAATATTGCAGAATAATTTATAGGTTGCAATTGTAATGATGTGATATATCATTTGTGAATATAACCATTTTTTCATTAGGTTTTCAGAGTTAATTTCAGCAAATGAATTCATGTTTAAAGCTCACTGTACTGTATAAGATTGAGCCCTACATCTATGAAGAATATTTGACAACAGTAAAAGAGTTTCTGGGTTTAGTTGACATTTTATGGCTTAAGGTGAAAGAATTAAACAAATGGGAGTTATGCTTGTTTGACATTCTAGATACCCTTCAGTTTATATGCTAAAGCTGTTCTAATTTTTCAGCAATAAAACTGTGCTGCTTTAAAGCCTGAGATCAGAACTGCATAGCTCCAGGTGGCTTCAAAGCACACCAGCGTTTTTAATTGTTGGTAGCCATGTTCTTGTTTATATTCTCTGATTTTAAATTAGAAAACAGTAATGGAAATATTTTTTCAGCTGAAAACAGACTTCCTCGAGTATTTTGCTGAAATTAAAGCAACTGACAGTTCCAAATATGATACAAAAATAAGTGTTTATCTTCCGAAGTAGCACAATCTCCATGGCCTATTTCTCTGAAACTTTCGCCTGACAGGGCACATAACTTTCTACAGAATATTAAAACTCACAGGAGCATTCAATAAACTGAAGTTCAACTCAAAAGCAAAAGTAGACTGTAAATTACCAATACATCTAAACCTTGACCTCCCAGACTGGAAGACTACATGCTGACATGATAGGTGAGGACACCACGACATGATACATAAAGGACAGCACAGGAAATGCACTGAATTTGAGGATGTCTAGATTGAGCCCTTGAATCTGACACACTTAATTGTATTACAACGATATGTCAACACACATGTATTAAATGGAGATACCTTTAATTTCTCCAGGTGCCCATTTTCCAAGCATAAAAGAGGAATAATTATTCTTCCTCTATTTGCCTGCATAACATTATACAATACTCAGAACAAAAGAGATTTTTGAGAATTTGGTAGTAAAATAATACTCCAAATTAGTTTTTTAACTACAATTCATGATACACCACAAAAATCCTAAGAACTCCCAATCTGTAGAAAGAAAATACTAAGACAGCTTCCTGATTCTCTAAAGCATTTTGCCTAAGTTTTCCTGAACTAAAAAGTCTAATCATAGTTGAAGAATACTCACAGTACAGGGATTTCAAATAAACACAGAAGCATCTGATGCAAACTCACCTGAACTCAAACTCATTATAGACTAAAAGCGTAAATAAAATGATACTTTTTATTAGTATTACTATTTAAATTACAACCAAGAAGACTCGTGAAAATCAAGATCCTGATGGTTGCAATGGGGAAGCTCACTCTAGAGAAAATAAAGAGCACACTGCTCATTTAACATGGATAGCCATCCATTTAAAAACCTTGGAAGAAATAGTGTGCTGAACAGCTTACCAAAAGTGACAGGAGGTTCTTCTGTTTGTTTTTCTGTGTGGATTTGTTGTGGATTTGTTTTTGGGGGTTTTTTCCCTTTTTTAAGGAGACATACTTTGGTGACAAGAGACTCCTCAGTTAAACTGCAGTTGCCTACTCTGAATTTATTGAGCTTGATGAGAGCAAACCCAAAGTCTGTGCTACCCCTGGCACCATCAATCAAAGTCCTAGGTGGTAAAACACTGAATCTTAAGCTTCTCGAGTGAGAATTCTTTGCCTGCTTGCTTACTGAGATGTGCAATGAATGCTGATGCACCTGTGGATGAGGAAAAATAGTCTGATAAACCTATGATTTATTTTCTCTGAGATCAACAAAATATCAGAAACTGTGACAAATGAGAGATCTAGTGGGACTAGGAAACATTTTATTAAAAAGTCGAAGTCCTGTTTAGTCTATCTTCTGTAATTTATCACTGTGTAATTTCTCCCAAGACTTAACATCTTTGCAGGGCAACTTCAGAGGCCTAGAAAATTTCTGTAAATTGGCCTGCTGAAGCTGAAATTGTACTTACACCACATGTGAGGTTATTCCAGAATCAAGGGAAGTGTGTACAAGTGAAAAATGATTGAGTTGAAAAGCTTTTTTTTTTTTCTTAGAGGAAAACAACCATCAGAAATAACTTTTACTTACATAACACCTTTATGCACAACTATATAAGCAATATAAATTCTTTATATATCTTCAGTGTTATCCTGGGGTGCATTAGGAAGGGCACTGCCAACAGCTCAGGGAGGTGATCCTGCCCCTCTACTCAGCCCTGGTGAGGCACATCTGCAGTGCTGTGTCCAGTTCTGGGCTCCTCAGCAAAAGAGAGACATGGAGCTCCTGGAGTGGGTCTGGTGAAGGCTGTCAAAGAAAATTAAGGGACTGGAGCATCTCTTATGAGGAAAGGCTGAGGGAGCTGTGCCTGTTCAGCCTTGAGAAGAGATGACTGAGAGGGGACCTCATCAATGTCTGTTAGTATCCCAAGGGAACTCTCTGGACACGATCCTGTGTCATGTGCTCTGGGATGACCCTGCTTGAACAGGGAAGTTGGACCAGGTGACTCACTGTGGTCCCTTCCAACCTGACCCATTCTGTGATTCTGTAAATTTAGGCTTTATTTGTATGTCTATCAAATAATCCATTTAATATTATGGAAACTGAAAAAGTATCAACATGATCTGGTGGACGTGAGCACAGTATAAGTGAAGAAGATCAAGATATTCCTTGAAAAGAAAAATCTAGCAAGTATTCAATTATGATTATTAGACATAAGAACTTACTCTATGTACTGGATAGATTTTTTTCCCTACTCTGGCAGGAGGCCACATAGATGAAAAAAAAAGAGTCATAAAAGAGAATTTCCTGGCCCCCAAAATCTGGGTGGTTATATTGTCTCTGCCAGAATGCTGACTGTACTCAACTTGAGAACATGGCAGCATTACTTCCTTGCCATGCAGATGTTTGTTTTCATAAGGAAAAGGCAGGTATTTGGGCTTTTGATTGAACTTCTCTGAAGCTCATGTTGCCTGTGTATCTTTTAAAGATATAGTTCTATAACTTACAATAAGTGTTTTCCTTTTTCAAACCCAGCATGCAAAGGCATTAAAATTAGACGTCGCTAGCTTAAATTATAAAAGCATCAAGAGTGCTGCCTCCTACAAAACAAGCTTGAAATTATTACTGATCTTATCAAAATAATTTCCTCTAATAGATGGAGCAAAATGGCCAGACCCATAAAACGTATTTTTCTCTCAAAACAGCACAGTATTTGAGCAAGGAGAATGACTGATATTGTACTGTGGGGGTGCAGAATTATTCAAAGAATTATTCAAATGTACCAAACGTTTTTAAGCTAAAAGCCTACAAAATAAATCCAAGAAACAATCACGTGTAATTTCTCAAAAGGCAATGCAGAACTAATTAGCATGAATAACTGCATGCAGATTCTTTCTTTATTACTTTACTCCACAGATAACATTGATTTCCACAAAGCAACTTCTAAAGCAATACATTTTTTGAAAAGTAACTGAACCTTCTCCTGAGAACATCATATTGCTATATATTAAATGTACCTTTCGAATTTGTAAGACATCAGAGACTACATGCATATATTTTCAGTGATCAAGCTGTCAAAATGATTCTATTTAACTTGAGCATTTCTTCAGACCACTTGTTTTCCATACTGCTGTAACCTTCCATCTTGTTATATTATCAGACTGTAATTTTACCAGGTTAGATTACAGGTTTCAGTTGTTTTAAGGTTTGTTAACCAAGTTCTCTCTTCTTTACCAGTCAGCTCATATTCTACAGAGTTAACATCACATTTCTTAAAAGCATTTCATTTTTTTCTGCTTAAGTGCTGTTGATATAGAAACATAGTTTCAAACATCTTAACTTACCTCTCAATAAGCACAGCTATGTTCAAAATAGTTAAAAATGCACATCTTCTTACTACAGATGAGAAACCAGCACAGTGTGTATCTGCACTGGTTGCCTTCATGTACATGGAGTATTCCTGCAGTATTACACAGCTACTTCGTTTTTAACCATACTTGTAAATGGTGTTCCATTCCTGTCTTTCTCCCAAGTTTTCTGGGGAAGGATTTACTTTTTGGGATTTTTTTTTTCTGGTATGATCAAAAGTTTCTACTCCAGACAGTAAGACAAAACCGAAGACATATTTATTATTTAAAGGACATTCATCCTAGAGTAACATCAAAAGAAGTTAGTAACCATACTTGAATATCTGAAACAAACTATTTAGGAACTAAAAAGGAGTGCAAAACCACAAGAATGTAAGTATATTCTTCCCCAGTTATAGAGTAGAAAAAAATTAATGCTCAAAACATGAGACTTTTTCTCAGATACTGAATGACAAAGCATCTTGTTATAGAACGAAAATCTCCAATCTCTGCCGTGCTAGCTAAAAGCCTGCAAAGCAAGATAATGCAGTCCCAAGATTCTGCCTAATGCCTATTCAAATCCATGGAAATTAAACACCTCCTTAGCTTTTAGCATAGCTGATAAAGTACAGGACATGTTTTGGGCTACACAACAGCCTGGCAGAAAAGGGAGAGTTTTTGTGGGACAGTTCTGTCCCTCTGCACTAACATCAGATGCAACCTATCAAAAGCTAATAGTGAAGACTAAGGTCGATATAATATTCATTATAGTTTAAAAATACTCATTCAGTCTTAGAAAATTGTTATACTCCAATTCATTGGAGTTTATATTTCAAAAATATTACAAGGTTTGTCATTGAAAACTGAAAAGCAACACAGCACTAATTACAAGCCTCGGTGATGCCCACTGGAAGCAATTTCAGATTTTCCCAAAGACAAAAGGATAAACACATGTATCTTGGTAACACCATCCAAGATTAACGTGGAAAGATTTCTACAATCTGACAGAAAAAGAACGAAAGAGTATTTTTATAAATTTCAATTGCTAGAGCCAAACAATTACTCAATTATCTGTTTTACATATCCCAAAGTTGTTGTCTTTCAATTGACAATAAAGCAGAACTTAATGTAAATATATTTATGTCCAGCTCTTAGCCATGTACAGTATATGAAGTTAAAATACAGTATAAAGCATTTGTCTGCTGATAAATACACAGAAAATCAATTACAAGACTTTTAGGTATGGGAATATACTTTACCATAACCATTAGTGTTGGTTTCTAAAAGTACCAGCATAGTTTTACCACTGTAGGTTTGCTTTGCCTTGCTATCAATGATATAAAGTACTCTAGTTTGCCCCGGAATATATTCACTCACATCTGTATACTTTCATAATACTAATGAGTGGAAGATTTTTCTTGTTACTGACTATATAAAAAAGGAAATTTAAGGTTCAACACCAGCTATGCTTGATGAAACAGACTGCTGAACAAGCTGTTATAACAACCAGTTATATCTCATCAACTTCCACTCAGAATTCCCAGTAGCTTAAGAGGAAGTCTGGATTTCTTACACAGACTCATAAAGTCAAAGGTCAGAAATTATTAAATGTAATCCAAGCAAGACTCCAGTCTCCTACGAGAAAAGCTTATGTGTGGTTCTAAAGTAGGAATCTTCCACGGAAACCTTGTATTGTTTCACACATACCTTCAAAATCACTGTCTCTTAACAGGTTTTGTTTCCTATTGTAAAAATACACTTTGTTCATCATCAGTTTGTTTATTCTAAAGTATTTTTCTCGAAACCCTATTTAAGTTCGTGTGTTTAAAAACGAGGTGCAAGAACTTCAGAAGCAAAATAAAGCTTCCCAAAACACTCCCCATTTTTAAGGGATATAAATTTCCATTCTTATATCTCCTTTTAGCTTCATGTGCATAAATGCAAGCCTGTGAGTTGCTTAATAAAGAATCTTGCGAAGATGGAGTACAGTATGTTATAGTTGCTCACATCAATTATACCAGCAAGGAGCTACAGAAACACAGGCACGGTGTGCTCAGAATTAGAAGTGTTTACTGCTGGAATATATGGAAAATATTAAGTTATGCATGATGCCATTTGGTTCAGCTCATTTTCAGCAGAGCTCTTGCAAGTTACAGTAGAGTATGTCTGCATGCTTAACTAAGTGCATTAACATTTTGGGTTAGATGGGGAATACACTTTTGAACCAAACATCTCTTATCACCTCTCACACGGCCTTGGTTTGCATTGCAGAACAGTCTCAGAGGACAGAATTGCATCCCCTTTGAATTAAGGTAAACTGACATTGTACTTCAGAAGCACCTAAATCTTCAGCTGCTGTTGACAGGACCAGGGCAGAGCCAGGCTGATGTAAATCCCCTGAAACATGCATAAATACATAAATATGCAGATTTCTGGTCTTTAACCACAAAGTTCACTCCTGTTGCACTGCACTACTGGGTAACACGGACACAAACTCCACACAGCAGCAGCAACCTTGGTATCCTCAGTGGAGTTGCTGGCAATGCCAGCACCCTGAGGGAACAGACTGGCCATGCATCAAGGCAACAGCTGTGCATAAGCTGGCCAGCCCTGATAAATGAAAGAAAAACTCTCTCCCTCTCTAACCTTATGAGCTCGCATCTTGATTATAGAGAGTGTCCTGACAGGTCCAGCCAGTCAAAGAGAACAAGTTACCTTCTTCCCTACATAGGCTGATGCCTCAGCTATCACAAGTGCTTTATGGAATCAGGACAAAGGCAAAGGTGGGTGCCATGTCCCACCCTCTGGTTCCACCTGCATGACCACTGGGAGGGCATAGGGAAGAGGGGTGATGCACCTGCGTGGTGCTTCTAGGTTAGAGGTAACTTAATTGTGAGAAAAGCAGTACCCAAAAGGCGTACATTCAGGAAGGTTACTCCCCCACATGCAGCAGAAGGTCTGAGGACATTTCCACATCTGATCTTGATGAAAGGACTTCTGTTTTCAGTTACAGGAATCAGGTGATGAATGCTCAGATCAGTGACAGAGGAGCTCCTCCTCCAGTCAAGCAGAGGAATGGGACAAGCAGGTTTACTGGAACAGAGTTCCTGGCACATCAGACCCATGGGAGAATAATGCTTTGGTGTACACTGATGCACAGTGCAATCTAAAGCCATCAGGGTACATGGGGGCAGAACCCACCTGGATGGGTTCCCAACTGGTGAGGTGAGCCTTGCATGGAGCAAGGGGCAGAAGCTGTGGACCAGCCCAGGTTCTCAAGGTATCCTTGTCACAGACCACCTCAGAAGAGGACACCTCAAGGATCCAAAAGGTACCAATGGGCCTTTGGTGTAGACACCATGAAGACTAAACAGCCTGGACTCTCAGGTGATCCTTCTGTGGTGGGGTTGCTGCATGTCAAAGAGCAGAGCTGTTGCTACCATGATGGTGTGCTGGTGGCAGTACTGCACCATCCAAGACCCTCTGGTTCCCCTCTGTGAGCTGCTTCATCAACTGGAGAATGACCATTCCCTATCATGCACCAGTCCCCAGGAAGACTGAACAAGGCAATGGACTGTTAAAGACAACACTGAAAGCAACAGGTATGGGGACATTCAAGCACTGTGATGCACATTTACTATAAGGCACATGTCTAGTAAACACTGGAGGATCCTCCTGCCTAAACAAACACCCTGCATAGTATGGAAGGAGCTCCCATGGCACATAAAGCAAGTTGGAGGGGAAAAGTGTGGGCTATACCTTCCCCGGGAAAAAGGCAAAGACCTTCATGGGATTTTGTTTTTTTTTTTCCAAGGACTCAAGTGCATTTGGTGATTGATGCAGGCAGATGGAATAATCTGATGTGCACCTCCATGATGTGTTTCCTTAGGAAAAATAACCCATGATTTGAGTGACCATTATAAATGTATTTTGTTGAAAAGCACCACGAGAGGTACTATCCAAACCAGTAAAAACAATCCTTGTAAGGAACTCGCTGAGCGCAACAGTGATCCAACCTGAGCTTGCTTCTGCACCCAACAATTCAACACACATCAACATCTCTCCCCTCTCAAATGACCACCTCAACAGGCAGACCCCAAGACATAGATTTTTCAGTTCCCTATCCCACTGGAGTTGTTGGTGGTGGCACAAGGAAGAGACTGGTGACTGCTTAGTTGCTGTCTGGTTTCATACCACAACAGCTAGAGTGGTTTGTTTGGTTTTTTTTCAAGACAGAGTTAGATTCCTGATATCTTCCTTCAAAGTTTATCTGGACACAGGGTGCTTGAATAATTTTTGTTTGTTCTGAAAATCACGATTTTGGCCAAAGGGCAAATGACATGCACTTAAATACTGTTACTCTGTGCATTTACCCTTTAGCACTAAAGTCTCACACACATACACATCCATATATAATTTTCATGTAATCAAACAGTTTTTGGGTCTTCTAGCTCACATGTCCCTGTTGAACTTAACAAATGAGATAAAAAGCAGTCAAATGTAAAAATTTGTATCCTATCAATGCCTCTGAAACCTAACTTAATGTTAAACTCCCTTGCAAACATCTGTTCCTAAAAAAAAAAATCCACCCTTTAAGCAATTGTAAGATTACCAGGGAGCAAATAAACATCTAAATAATCTTTATTTCATTTCACCTCCCACTGATGGTCTCTACCCCTTTCTGTTTCTTCCAAATTATTTCTATCCTTCATGTATTCCTCAAAACATGAGCTTTTTGCCAGAAAACATGTCCTAACTCGACTGAAGCTATAACAGTTATTCCTGTAAGCCCCCATCAAGCAACCCTGTAATTAATCATCTCTTTCCTCGAGGCCTGGTGTCACTCAGCATAAATCAGAGAATGTGTTTTCTTCTTGTTAAAGCAAACATTTATTTTTTTTTTCCTTATGAAAGAAAGCATTTGGGATTATTATTTTTTTTTAGTATGATAGAAAACATTTTGACTCCCCATTAGTTTGGGAGTGCAAACTAAGGACACTGAAGGCACCATATTTTCATCCTCATAACTGAACATCCCCCAGCAATTTTTGTTTTGTTACACTGATTTTCAAAGATCTGGTTTTTACTAAATACACATTTCTGTGATAATACAGCTTGTTAAGAGATTGAAAGTTTCATGCCATAGGACACTAAATATTTGGAGATTCTTTTGCTTTGCTCAGAACAAAAGCTGAAACATTTTTCCCTGACAGAGAAGATTTTTCTCTCCCCACAAAGCTTTTGCCTTGACTCTTGAAGCCTGTCCCATTTTCTGCAAGGCTGAAAGCTCTCCTAGTTTTGAGGATGTTTGGTATGACCTGGACCACAAGCACTAAAGGAGCTACTGGATTTACCAATACCCCTCAAAGCTGACTGGGAAACAATTCTCTTCCCTTCAAAAACTTTGTACCTTATTGCATCAGGAGCTCTGCTGAGTTTTACTGTGTAATTGGTTCTGACTTGAATAGAGCACAGACATAACCAGACTAAACTTTAGCCAAATTCAAGTAGACTGATACATTATCCTGAAGATGCAGCAGCAGTAGCAGGATCACATATGGTAAGATTTTTCCAAGGTTTGTATGGAGTTTTAAAGACAAATCAGGTAGTGCAAACAGCATAATACATAAAATTCAAAAGAATTTAATAAAATCACAATAAAATAATGCCAAGGGAATCCTAAAAGAGTCTAAGTAAAATAGGAATGGTAACCCTGTCATATTCTCTCATGGTAATGTCCTACATACTTAATCTGCTAGCCTTTAACAGGCACCCTATTTCAATAGTAAGGGGGAATTAAGTGAATTGGGAATCTCATCCCAAACTTCAGTTACGCAAATCTTACATCCACCTCTCAGTTGCCCTGGTGAGGACACACCCCAAAGCACAAGTTTGTCACAGACTGAAGTGTCAGAAGTGCACTGGCAGAAAGATATGAAGAAATGAGTGAACATCTGGGAAGGTTTTGGGCCATGACTATGAGTTACCTCACATGCTTACCCAGCAGCACATCTTTCAGCACCCCCTGATGTTATCTATATTTACATAATTTTGTCTCAAAGAAGAAACTTCCAGCACTTTTTAGAATTTTCACTCCTGAGAAGAACACAGCCCTTAAGAAAAGACATGTTAACAGATTAGGAAGACAAAGCAGAGAAAACTGCATATTTTCTTTTCAGTGCAGGATTTGGAGCTTCACGGGTCTATGAAAGAGACTGCATGGCATGGCAGCTGCAGCTGGAAGTAACATGGAAAATCCCTTTCTGCCACGTAATCCCAGACCAATTAGGCTTCAAATTAGTTGGCAGCTCTCAGAGTAGACATGGTAATAGGCAAAGAATAGTGTGGCTACTAAATATCTAGTGTTGTCTCAAAATACCGATGTTTGGGTTTTGATATTGAATAAGCGATAAAAATAAGTGAAGGCCTGAACAAATAAATACCCCCAATTTTTACAGTAACCTTTAAGAACAAATTCAGTAACTCATATGTTTTACATTGCATAGTCCCTATTCATGTAACAAAGATTAATCAGTGCTCTTTTCATAATAAAGTGACTCCTTATTCCCTATTTCATGTTTGTTTTGCCAGATGATCAGAAAACATTGAAGGTAACATTAAAAAGGTAATTCAACTTTGCTTTCACAAATTTTAAATTCTCAGCCTTGATCAGCCCTCTTCAGTTATAAAATTCATATTTGTTTTCAACTTATGATTTTGTAGGAAATAACACAGTATGAAGCACAGAAAATTTCGGTCTAATAATTCATTCTTAAACTACCATGTTTTACTAACCAAATATCTATGTACAGTAATCTTCTATTTGTTGGCTATAACCAAGGAAAAAACAGACCATTGAAACAAACATTCCTGGGGCAAGATATTAACAAAACATTTTGTAACTCTTTTGAAGAAGTAATTCTTCTTCTACTACCCATAGTTATATTAACATATGTTCAAATTCAATCCAAGTGACTACAACATAATCAACAAAACTACCTGCATACTTAAATCAGACCTGTATATATAGTTATATATTTAGTTGTATAAAGAACTGAACCAGTTATAACCATAACTGTTAAAATTCAGTTATCTATTTCTGGGTTTAGTTAGTTGGTTTTTTTGTTTGTTGGTTTGTGGCCTATTTTGGGCTTTTTTTACAAGAGTTCTACTTTTATTTTGTCACTCAAAAACACCTAGTTTCCCCAAGGATTAGTTTTCCTACCCAAACACTAATCAGTGAAGACCTGAGTAACTGTACATACTTCTCCCAGATGCTCTTCCTCTCTCCAGCACAGAGAAACCTAGGACACAACTTGTGACAAGCCCAGATCTTTCCACCTGCTGAAAAGTTTTAGAGGAATTACCCTCCTCAACTGGTTTAGTTGGACCTCAAATGTTGTGGCACAACAAAAAGCCCCTCTAATTTTGCTGTGTGCTTAGCAGCTGAATATGTTTAAGTCACTCTGGAGAATGAATAGATACTACCCTGAAAATAAAGCACACCTGTTAAGAGTGCCCCTACAAGGTAAATTTGCCTTCATCCACACAGGAAGTCATAGATTGCCTATGAACCCAACAATTATATTGCCTGGAGCAGCCACTAGTGGCATCTCAACTACAACAGTCCTATTGCACCACCCACGAATTGACTGCCACGATAATAACAACAGCTGAGCAAAGAAAAACAGCAGTTAATCACTGCAGGCTGTAAGGGTTTCTTAAGAGAAGTGTAAACATTATCAGTAATTAAAAATACTCTCAGTTAAGGGAATATGTTTTCCATACATTATGAAGAACTATTCTACTTTGTTCTATTAATCTGATTGTTTGTGTTGGAAGGGACCTTCAAGATCATCAAGTTGCAACCCTCCTGCCACGTGCAGGAATATCTTCCACTGAACTAGATTGCTCAGAGCCCTGATTAAAGATCAGATGTCCAGACAGTACTTGATAAAGTTGAGGAAATAAAAGTCACCAGACAATAACTTCACTCATGAAGAGCTTTCCAAAGGATTTAAGCAGTAAACAACTGTGTTTAACAAATTTTATTTTTTAACCAGTTGGAAAACATATTTTGATTCCATAAAAGACTTTCTCTGAGGATAGATTTCAAAAGGAGCTATTATTAAGAGGGATAATAAAACCCATAATTAAGAGAGCTAAATATTCAAAAATAAATGGTGTGGGGCAACAGGCAAAAGACAAACATGACAGTAATGATAAAACAAGGCAAAAGTCTGTATTGCTCAAATTTATGTACACAAGTGCCCACAGCCTGCGAAACAAGCAGCACGAACTTGAGCTCCAACATGGCCACAAAATTCTGACTGTGACAGTAACTGAGATGTGTTGGGAGAGTTTGCATGACTGAAAGCTGGGACGGGCAGACTTCATCTCTTCAGGAGAGAAAGGTTAGAGAGACCAGGGAAGGGAGTTGTCCTCCGTGCACAAGAGCAGTACAAATTCTCTATAGGATGGCCGACAGCCTTGTTGAGAGCTCATGGGTTAGGACCAGGTAAGGGCCATTAAGGGTGTCATCCTGGCGGAAGTCTGTTACAAACAACCTGGTCAAGACCAGGTAGAAGATGAAACCTGTAAAGAACTTTAGGAAATCTCTGTTACTGTATTTGTGTGATACAAAGCTGTTCACATGAGCAGCTTTGACCTCCCTGACATTTGCTGGGAATGCAACGTGACAGGACACAAGAAATCACAAAGGAGTATGTTAGGGGATGACTGTCATATCCCAGGGATTCAGGAACTGGATGGAGCAGCCAAGGATGATGCACTCCTGGATCTGCTACTCACTAAACAAGAAAGAGACTTGCAGGGGATGTGGCAATACTTAGGAAGGCACAAAGCAGAGCACAGAACTTTGACTTCAAGAAATCAGGCATCACTTTACTGAGAGAGTGGGGAAATGGGATCCCATGGGCAGCTTTGAACAGAAAGCAGCTGAAGAAGGCTGGCTAGTCTTTGAAGACCTCCAAGCATATGGAACAGTTCATTCTCATGCTGGAGAAAACACACAGACATTTCAGGAGACCAGTATGGCTAAAACAGGGAACTCATGACACACACATGCAAAAAAAGAAGGAACTGTACAGATGGAATTCAGAAATACCACTTAGCCATTTAGTGGGCCTGTAAGTAAAATTAAAACTCTTTTGCAGCTGAGACTTGCAATGGACGTTAAGGGCCCCAAGAAGAGCATCTACGGCTACCCAAGTATTAAAGGTCTGAGCAAGAAAGGTGTGGACCCATTGCCATATGGGGCAAGTGATTCAGTAGCAGACAGATTAGGAATTAGATATTTAATGTTTTCCATGCCTCAATCCTCAACAACAAGACTGCCTAGGCCCCTATGTTTAGTGAAAGTTCAGGGAAAGTACCAGCATTGGATGGGAATTGAGTCACAGATCATTTGAGAAAGATTGACCTATAGTGATCCACAGATTCAGATGAGCCAAAGTCAAACATCCTAGAGAAATTCCCATTGTCCTCAAAGATGACTCTATAATTTCAAAGATTGTGGAGAGCAGGGAAGATCCTGATCTAGTGACATAAAGCCAAGTGATACAGGGATACAAATAATTCAGCTTCTATACTGTTACATTTGGTGCAGTGAGGGCAAAGTCTCCATAATCACCTAAAGAAAGTTGGCATCTTGCAGATGTTGGCATACAACACCACCTAGGACTGATTAAACCAGTGAAAGAACCATTAACTGTAAGAAGTATGTTCCGTCTACCACAGTGATAACTGAGAAAATCAGGACAATAAAACAAATGCTAAGACAGTGTTTTCAAATTCCTAAAGCATTTAAAGAGTTCTTTTACAATTCAAAGCAAAAGCCCTGAGTCTTGAACTAGTCTTGCACATCTAATTCACTATGAACTTCCAGTTTCATTTTAACACAAGCAGCTCAGGGATCAATAATACAAAGTAAAAATTAAGTGATAAACTGCTACTAATGCAATGTACAGGCCTAAAACAATAATGGCAAATTAATCCAGTCTCTTCTACAAATCATAGATTACCAAATTTACAGCTGAAAAAGGCCATATCATTTTTATAAATGAATTGCTAATATTTAAAATAAGACACTGGAGTTAGTTTCAAGCGTGCATTTAAGTTTACAGTATTCACATTTCAGAATATGAATTATTAAATGCAATTTTAAGGGAAAAGTATTGATAGAAATACTTGCTGTGCAATCTTGCAAATGGAAGGTGTAAGACAAATTTTATGCAACTGCAAAGTAGAAGCTGACTGTAGAACATCTCACTGTAGGGTATTTAAACACTTCAAAGAAGAAAGTTTCTCTGTTTCCCAGAGCTAAATGTAGAAGGCTGACTTTTAGAAAGGTTAATAACACCCAATGGCATGCCCTCATCCTTACATATAAAATATGAGGATGACCAATTGTGATGGAAAGAACAAACATCAGCAGCCATCCTTTAAGGACACAGACCCTTCAGGACTCCACTCTTCCATCACTGTGATGAAATCTGCTTTTATATCTGTCCCAGAGGAAAACTGGCGAGATGCACGTGTGCCAATGTGTGCTACAAATCCTGGCAAAGGCACTGAGTGTTAAGAGAAGCTGCTGACAAATTAATCTCTTTTGATAACCGTAGGTTTTTGAGATGATGGAGATGGTACTTTCCTGTGTTAATCACCTTAAGGTCTCAAGACACCTAACTTGCTCATGTTCTCTCAAGAATTATTCTTCTGCTAGCCTACCTCCTTCTACATCCCCCCTGAAACCTTAAAGTAAATGAGTTTTTATGGGTTTCAAATCAAAATATCACATTTTATCACAAATCACAGCCCACAGTATTTCCACAGTATATAACTGTAGAAAATGCATCAGGGATTTGACAAAGTTTTTTTTGAGCTTCACTATACTTATTTAGTCTTCTACTCTGCTAAACAAGGGAGTGGAGATAAATCACAGGAACCAAATAGTGCAGAAGTTAGCACTTCATTCATATTCCATCCTTTTTAATCAATCTTAGAATACAAAACACAGTCTGAATGATAGGGAAAAAAAAAATCATCATTAGATGCATTACTAGCTATAAAGTTTCCATGAAACAGCCTTGCTTATACTCTAGTGTGGTAAGTCAAAACATCTCTAGCTTATGTTATGTGTAAACAGCAACTTGTAATACAAGTAGCAATAATTACTCCTAAAACAGCATGGACTTTTTTCCTCCTAGAAATTTCCTAAATTCCAAACTTACTCAAAATGCTGCTCTAAAGCAAGGATCGTCTTGACCCAACATTTGACTCAACATCTTCATATCATCAACATGACATGCAGCAACACTTCAGAGAAGCAAAGCATAACAATATCTTTGAACTGATTCCCAGGCAGAAGACCTTCCATACTCTTGTAGGACATGACTGGGCCTCACACTGGTGACAGGTTTATATAAAAGAGTTTACAGCCAAGGGTGACAATGTAATCCACCCGCAAAAAAACCCCAGCAAAATAAATCCTTCTTATCTACTTCCAACTTGGAAGTATTCGACTTTGCGTTACTTTCTCAAATGAAAAAGAGCATAATCTTGCATTTCAAGCAAGTTTGGAAAATATTTGCTTTATTCTTCCTGCTCTACTGGCTATATATGAAAGACCACAGCCAAGCTCAAAATGCCATAACTCTCCTATTACATCCTTCTTGAAAATGGAGAACAGGGTGTCAGAAGTTCAAGGCTCAGCTACTCAGTAAAAATGAGGAGGGTTTTCTATCAGGAGACACAACCTGCAGGGCTGCCCCCAGTACTGGGGTCCCCAACATAAGAAGGCCATGAACTGTTGGAACAAATCCACTAGAGGCCATAAACTTGCGAAGAACACCTCCCCTATGAAGACAGGTAGAGAAAGTTGGGGCTGTTTAGCCTGTAGAAGAGAAGATGGTGTGCTGATTTCAGAGCCACCTTCCCGGCTGTAAAGGGACCTCCAAGAAAGCCGGAGAGGGACTCCTCATCAGGAACTGTAGTCACAGGACAAGAGGGGGTGGGTTCAAACTGAAAGAGTGTAGGGTTAGACTGGATGTAAGGAAAATAGTCTCTACTGGGAGGGTGCTGAGGCAGTGGCACAGGTTGTCCAAAGACACTGTGGATGCCCCATCCCTGGCAACATTAAAGACTCATTTGGATGGGGCCCGGAGCAACCTGGTCTGATGGAAGGCTGGTTAGATTGGAAGGAGATGATTTTTAGGGTTCCTGCCAAGCCAAACCATTCCACAATTCCATCACTCTGTGACCCCCATCACCAATGGTGGAATGGCGCCGAGACTCCTGTGACACCACAGCTCCCAGAGCCCATGTTCCAGCTGGAACTGTGAGTGCCCGGCGATGAGCACAGCGCAGCCATTCGCCTGCTGCCAGCGCTGCCCTCGGCTGTGCCAGCGCGGCCTCCTCAGCTGCCCCTGCTACACCCACCAGTCCAGAACTCCTCCTGCTGTCTGGAGCTCAGCATCCACCCCTGCAGGATGGGCACCCTCATCCCAAAGAAGGTACACTGCCATTCCATGGAGATGGGCCCCCCGCCTGCCCGGGTGGGATAGAGCTCTGTGGGGATGGTGTGGGACAGGGACCCCTCTCTGAGGTTGTACCACCTGATGCAGGTTGAGAAAGACACAGAAGAAGAAATGGAGGTTGACATCGTGGTTGATAAAGAAGAGATGATGCAGATCGATCTAGAAGATGTTGTGGAAGAGATGGAGATAGACCTGGAGGAGGATCTGGAAGAGATGGAGATCGATCTGCAGGATGAGGAGGAGGAGATGGTTTTGGGATGAGGACAGACTCTCCAGCAGCAGGACAGGCACGTACACCCCATCCCCTGCCCACAGGGAGAGTGGGGCTCTTGCTGTCAGGCTGGGGCAGGGCTGCACTGGGTGAGCTCGCTCAGAGACACAGTGCCCTGTCCCTGGATTGTGGTGGCAGAGCCACCACCCCTGCCCGGCCCTGCACCTGCTTTGGGCCACACAACCCCTGTCCCACTGCCTGGGGCCCGGCTTCCATCCCCAGCTGGGCTCAGTCCTGGGGCCCAGCAAGTCCCTGGCTGGTTGCACATGGAGCACCCAGTAGGGCCTGACTGGAATGATCGTTCCCTCCCTTTTCTTCCAGGACTGACGGAGACGCCAGAGAAGATGCTTCTGTACATATGTTTTATTTGTTGTTGGTCCATTATCTTCCTGTAAATACGTTGCATAGACTTTTTGATGTTAGATAAGTTGAATTGTAAATACGTTTTATAGGTCGTTGTTTTTATAAAGTTTCTTACAATGTAAACATGTTCTGTACTTTAGTGGTTTTGCTGCTCTTCTGTAAATAAATAGTCTTTGTATTCACACCTCAGCTCTCTTTGCATTTCTTTGGGCACTTGCAGTGTTTGCAGCATTGTGGTTCCCACTTGCTCAGGGTTCCCAGGACTGGAGGTGTCTGGGGAGACCTGTGCACAGAGGGGTCCCACTTACAGAGGTCCCACCACTGGGCACTCCTGGTGTTCATGGGCTGGTGCAGAGCTGTGTCCCCAAGAGCAAAGCTGTCACCAGCAGAGAGGGGGGTCTGACATGACCGGCCCCCTCAGCGGTGCCACCAGAGCAGGCAGGAAACCTCCTGCTCCCCTTCCTGTGGGAGCCAAAGGGACTCCTGGGGCAAGAGCCGGGATCTGGCTGCAGGGATGCAAAATCCCAGTTGATGTCCCGAAGGCCCCATAGTCTTTGGAAGTGCTGCTGCCAGGATCTGGGGAGAAGCTTTTGCAGATGGAGGGGCTGATGTTTAAGGCTTTGAACCTCCAAGCGCTCTGGGCTTTGCTTCCCATCCTCATGGCACTACCCTGTGCTCTTCAAGAGACTAATAAAGCCAAGCAAAGCAATCCTTCCGCTGCCCGGATTCCTGCTGCCGGCAGTGGGCACTGAGCCATGTCCCCCACTCGAGGTGACGTGTGGAGGGAGCAGTGCAAGCTGTGGTGAGGAGGGGGGGGGGCTTTTTTGCGATGGTGCCTGTGCTGGGGTGCCATGGGCCCCATGGGTGCAGGGTGTGGGAGCTGTGGGTGCTGCAAACAGTCCCGAGGGGATGCCGTGCTGGGAGTTGCAGGGCTGTTGGATCCCAGAGCTGTCGGGTATAGAGGCCAGGCTCCCAGGGGTGCTGATTCCACTCCACAACAAACCCATGGCCCCAGAGGTCCCTGAGCTCAGCTCCTTCCCCGGCAAGTGTCCCTCAAATTTCCCTGGTTCCTCAAACATATCTCCCCAGGCAGCCCCTGCCCAAAGCAGCCGGGGAGCGGGGCTGGCAGCAGCCCTGGGGCAGTGGGGGCTCAGGGACGGCCAGGCATGGAGGCTCCAGGGACCTTGGTGGCTGCACTGGCGGGAGCTGCTCCACAGGCCAGGAGGAAGCGGATGTGGCAGCAGGTGATTCCATTTTCTTTAGTGGCATAGTATGTCATATTCTCCAGACAGTGTTGAGCAGACACGTTTTAAAAGGCAGAACCACTACAGATTTTTAAAGAGTAGCTATTTCTGAAAAGGTAGACCATGGCCATTATTGTTGACTCCACTGTCAATCTGCTTTGACACTTTCTTGCACATTGTTTAAACTCTTGTTTCCTCACTTTCCTCTTTGTAAAATTTGTCTCATGGTGTTTAGCTCCTTCATATGGTGGTATGAAAATTATTAAGTTTTTGACAACCATAGTTATTTATTTTTGTTGTGCTCCTTAAAAGCCTAGTGCACAGAAGAACTTATGAAAAATCAGTATTTGCTCACCATTGCTATTTACCATACGAAAAATACATTACTGGCAAGCACAGATGTCACTGTGAGGCACAGGTGATATGAAAAATTTAGTGGCAGTCATTACAGCTGTCACAGGACACTAAATATCTTCCTATCAATTCAATAAATGACACAGAATTACTCTGAAATATTATGCACTTACCAAACAAATTTCATCAGTCAAATCTCAATTTTGCAGTAAGTTTCATGCAGAGAAATTCTTGTGGTCATGTAGGATTTACCGCAGTGGCGGCAAAGCATCCTTAAGTACACACAAATTCTTCATTTCAAACTTCATGCAAGAAATGCTTATGTTTCTCACCACATATCCGTATATCTTCACTTTTCCAGTTCATCATTTTACTGGAATCCATCATTGTGTTTTACCATAATGCAGAGGCTCAGCTATGGAGGTGAACGCCACCTGTTTCATCTCTCAGCTCAGCTGATTCTCCAGCCATTCAGGTTTTGTGCACAGGGCCTCAGGAAGTAACAGATTTCAAAACAAAAGTACTTGGTTTATATATTAATACTGTGTTTATATAGTTCAAAGGTGCTGCAGAGTCAGGTTTGTAAGTTGTGTGGCTTTGCCCCAGTCATACAACTTTCACTTAATGGGGCCAAAAGCATTGCCAGTGGAAGCAAAAGTCTGGCTTTCAACATTAGTGCAGAGGTTTTTGTTGGTGAAGCCTCCCAAAATTACAATCTCAGATATAACATCATATCTCCATTTTCTGTGTCTGTTTTGCTGAAAGAACATCAGACCCCTGCACTTGAGCTAGGCATTTGCATTCGAAATACAGGAATGGACTCCTGTTTCACACAGCAAATGGCTGATGCAGGACTGAGTACAAAACACCCTCAGCCCCCATCTGTAGTAGGATCTTGCTTCCCTGAAAGACCGTGGTAACTTGCTGCTTGGGTTGCAAGGCCATTAGGGAGGCAAGGGCTTAAGGAAGGAAGCTGCAGGTAGGATCTTTAGGCCTGAGGTACAGCCAATCCAGCAACTCCTAAATATCAATTCTCTTCACTACAGAACCGTAAACCCCTTTTTATCCTTGCAAAAGTTGAAAACCTGTCATTTACAAAGTCAACATATCCTTTGCTTTGTCTGCTTCAGTAGAGGTGCACCACTACCTGGTGGTTTTTGGGTTTATTTGTTTGTTTTCTTTACATTTAAATGAAATGAAATGAAATTACTAAAATGAAATATATTTAAACTGATTAATTTATCTTTTTTGTTTTTATTCTATTACCAAAAACAGGAACTGCACATGCAATGCAAGGCGAGCTCCATTTCCAGCCTCATTCCTAACCTATGACATTTTCCAAATTACTGTTTCAGTTAAATATGTTGTACTGAAGTTGGGCATTCAAATAAGTTTAATATAATGAAATACTGGGTTACTCATTATGTTAACCTCATTAGCATGAGATTAATGTAGTGATAAATAGATTGAACTGTCTTTAACTGATGACAAACTGAAAACGGAGCACTAAAGAACTCCCATCTCTAATTTAAATAATAAACCAATTTCCATTTTCTAATGACTTTAATGTGATATGAAAGCTGTATCTAGCCTTCAGTTAAACCAAACTGCATTTCTCTTAGCTAATTTTAAATACAATTGCATATTTTCTTATTATCAAGTGAATGCCATTACGTTTACCTCTTATCTACAGTCATTAGTTTCCTTGATATCTTATATAAACTATGCACAATGAATCAGTTTGCTGAAATGGTGCAATGTGGTGAAGGGGGTTTATTATCCACAACTTCACTCACAGACAGAAGAGAAACCTGCAATTCCGATCAACAAAGACTGAGAAAGGGAAAACACTCCCACAATCAAGAGACAAAGACATTGTGAATTCCACATGTTTTTACAAATTCAATTATAAACACCTCAGTTCAATATTAAATTACACTAAAACACTGCCTGGCACTACCAATAAAGCAGATGAAGTTCTGCTACAGAGCGAGGGATGAAGACTACTAGAAGCAGACAACAAATGCAAACCTTTTTCCTTAAAATAAGTTATCCAAGTAGATACCTTCTAATACAGAATACATGTGACAGTCAGTCTTCAATGGTTTAGTCCCATTGCATTCTTCTTGCACAGCATCAGTTGTTTTGGTCTTCACTATTTCTTAATTCTTTCATTATATTCCCGTGTCTAATTTGATAAACATCTGTTCCTCTTGGTAGTGTGAGATGGCTAAGTGCCCCAAAGCAAATAGAGAAATAAACATCTATTGCATGAGATTAAAAATCTTGTTTGGAAGAACTTCACAAGACTTGTATCAGGGGGTAATCCTTAGATGTAAAAATAAATAACTACTAGTCACCAATGAAGCTGCAATGCAGGTGTTCTTTTTTCTCCTCAAATTTAAGTAGATGAGCTTGGTGTTATGACAACTCCCCCGCTTGTACAAGGCCTGTCTTCACACTTTGAGCTGGTCCCAAGGTGCCACTTGCAGCACTCCAAGAGGAAAGGTCAGATGTCCTAATTATTAGTTCCATTAAATCCCATCAAGTTCTTTCCAGAGATCTGGATTCTTGCCAGCAATGCAATCTGCAACTTCAGTCCCACAAGTTCCCAAAGTAAAGGCAGACTTGGACTGGGTCTACATCATCAAGCAAAAGGCATTTTTTTTTCATTTTGAAATCATTATAGCCCTTACATTTAATGGCCAAGTCTGAGACTGTGACAATTGATTCAGGGATAAGCAGGCTGGGAAAAAGATTGATTCTGCCCATACATTCATGAAGCAAAAAAAGCCAGACACCTTCATAGGTTTAAAGGTTTCTTTAGAGATTTCTGAAGTATGAATCCAGGGTGAGGGGAAAAATAAGTTACTATAATTGAATGCTTCTATTAAATTGCTAAATTGTGAAAAAGCATTTAGCTACAGGTGTATCTGTTTAACTACAATGACAGAAATCCTCCTTTTTAGACTTTAGTTTGCTAATTCCAGAGTTGAGATGTCAACTTGCTACATAAAAGAAGACAGGCTTAAATTCACTGCAAAGACTAAATCATTTTATATCAATTTGCACAGAATGGGAACATTGGAAAATAATTAAATGCCTGAAAATGTAAATTTAATCAGTGTCAGTTAAACAGACTCATGGCAAAGGAGTCTTCAAACTCCAGTTGGATACATCAAGTGACCCACAAGGATTTAATTGATTAGTCATGATTAAGGCTGACTTGAAAATTCTGAATTTAGCAAACAATGACCATGTTTTTGTGTTTGTCTAAAATCAAACCTAAAACAATCAGTAAATTCCACACCTGTGATGCTGGTTGCAGAGGAATTTACAGTTTCATGAGGGTGGCTAAACTATAATAAGGTTACCCTGTCTTACCAGAGAACACAGAGGACTCCTGCTGGAGTCAGTGTTAAGAATTATTCACTTGTTTTCCCCAATAATACAAAACATCAGAAGGCAAACTGTGATGGAATTGAAGATTGATTAATAATTCCTACTAGCCTTGCATTTGCGACACGTATCATGTATCTCAGTCCTGAAGATAAAATCAGCACGGCTTCAGATGCCAGGAACATAAAGATTTTCATAGTTGTACCCATTTCTCCCTCTAGAAGAAGAAATGTATTTAAAAGCAGTGACAGAGCAATGTCTTATTCCATCTTTTGATGTCTGAATGGTTTTTTTACACTTTAAGTAATAAACACTATCATAAACACGCTCATTAATATTTACCTGACTTGCATCAAATGTTTCCACAATTCTCATTCCAGCATCCATACAAAAACAGTACTCAACTCAACTGAGGTATCTGAAAGTTACACACACAAAAAAATCTGCAAAGGTCCACACATTCTTTTCTCAGAGATCACATACTGTCACAAAGAAATTGAAACTTCTCCCTAATTTATCCAATCTCATTATTAAAGCATGAGAGTCAATTAAATTAAAACTAATAAGAATTCCACATTAAAATATCCCCTTATTGTTACTTGATTTTNTTTCCTTTCATCTGCAGATAAAGAGTAGAGCACAAATTCACAACACACATACCAGAAATGCTGTAAGCTGACACTGCGAAACTCTGCACATAAATATAAGACCTGAAACTTCCTCCCTTTTAATTATCACTCCATGCTCCTGTAATATTTTGGAGGATAGGAGTAGAAGACAAGAAAATATTCATCATTCCTATCTACACTTTAAGTAATAAACACTATAATAAACATGCTCATTAATATTTACCTGACTTGCATCAAATGTTTCCACAATTCTCATTCCAGCATCCTTACAAAAATATTACTCAATTCAACTGAGGAATCTGAAAGTCACACACACAAAAAAATCTGCAAAGGTCCACACATTCTTTTCTCAGAGATCACATACTGTCACAAAGAAATTAAAACTTCTCCCTAATTTATCCAATCTCATTATTAAAGCATGAGAGTCAATTAAATTAAAACTAATAAGAATTCCACATTAAAATATCCCCTTATTGTTACTTGATTTTCTCAAAATCTCTATAAACTGAAACCGTTTTTATAGGAGTCCTGCTATTCACAGAAATTTAAGTAGTTCAAATGCACAATAAAAATACAGTAGATACTCCTACCTTGTAACTCAGATTTACTCCTTTCCTACAGTGCTTCTGTACAATCAAAGTAGTACATTTTGTAGTAACAGATCAGACTAAGAGTGACCTTTACAATGTCCTCATTGTAGCAGAACCTGTTCTCAGACTCAGGTGACAGACTAACCCTCCTGGGCACCTGCAAATCTGAGAAAAAGACCACTACAAAAAGAACAGAAATTTGAAAAGACGATTTAAATAAATGTTGCTATGCTGGACCATATGGTACTTAATCGCATAACAACTTTCAACAAAACCAATATTTTTTAGAAGCTAAGATAAATACAGAATATTTCTATGCAATTTTTAAGTGCCTGATTCTGTTTAGCAAAATACAAAACCAGAGTAGACAGTTGTGCTTCACTAACAAGTACATCTAAGCAATACACTTCATAGTCATACTTTTTCCCTGAATAGAGACAGAACAAATAAATAAAGCATATTTAATTTGATTACATTTGTTGCAGTAGTTGTGTCACTACATGTTGAAGTAAAATCTCAACACTTACATGGATTCATTTAGGCAAGTCATCAGGAAGATTTTCAGGTACTGCTGAAGAACTGGTTAAAGCTAGTTAGAACAACCTTGCATGACTTCAGATACACAATCCTTGTACAAAGTGCATAACTTTTTGTGTAATGGGATTGTTAAAATCCCCCAAGTAGCTGTAGAGGAGTAATTTCCCCTTGGAAGTTCTTAATAAAAAACAATGTAATCATCAAAACTGCTGTACTTTTAACTATACACAGCCCTTACCTAAAAACTCCGTGATGGGAGGCACTGGAGGAATCCCAATTAATAGCATTAACATTTCCTTTCCCCAATGCCAGTACTTTAAACGATTTTTGCATCTTCCCTTTATTTTCAGACTGTGAAAGAGCCACACCTCAGTACAGGTGCGACTTAGCCTTTGTGAAATAGTTGTGAACTAGGTCTGCTCATCACTATCCTCACCTGGGATGAGCCTACCTTTGACATTCCTGACACCTAATCTGGGCTTCTAAGGTAAATAGTTTTCCATAGTCCTGTTATTAATAATATATATACACTTAACATGATGCTATTTGGATAGCCAAATAGATCTTAGACTTGGGGAAACAAGTGTGCCAATGTGAATTTGTCACAGACTGAAAGACAGAAAATTCTACTGACAATAATTTCTGCTTCTTGAAACAGATTTTGTACTCTAATACTATTCTAAGATACAATATCATTTTTAGGGAAGAAAGAATGTTTGCAGTTAATCACTGATGATGAGAGTACATGAATTATTATTTGGACAGCTTGACTCCAGACCTCATTAGGTACCACACAGAAATTGTATTACTTCTGCATAAATATTTGCACGAGTTTTTGCAACTCTTCCCTAGTTCTGGCTGATGAGAAAGCTATGTTTATAGCCCTTCTGTTGTTTTCCTGCTTTCCAAACTACATATTCCCTATATCATAGATGGTATCTGTTTAATCTTCAAATTGCATGAGGTTTTTTATGTGCTCACTGAGGAATAGTGCCACAAATCACCAGATTTCAGTTTGTTAAGAAGAACTGCCTATTGAAACATTGGAATAATTAAACTAATATTTTTGAAATCTTGCTAAGTGAAACAAACATTGAAATATTGAGCATTTTAAAGGCACAATTCCAAAACTGTTTGGAACACTGATTATCATCAGAAAACTCCAGCTGATAAACTGAAACTGCTCATCTCCATACTTTTCTGGATTCTCAGGAAAAAAACATCAGCATTTGGAGCATGCCAGATATTACCCCTAATTTGAAAGCAATTAATATTTGTATCTTTTCCTTTTCATCCACAGAGCCTGGTGAGCTGAAAGCACTGCACAGTACCTGCTCTATCTCCCAAATGTATCAATACATTTCTACTTTCACACATTTCATAACCAAACAGTAGGTTCAGTTAAAAGCCCTCCAGGCTCTTCAACCTTGTTTCTAGGTAACTCTTAAAAAAACCCCGAAAAACAAAGTAGTGAAGTGTGGCAGTAATGTCAATGATTGTTAATTAGTGCAATGCAACCATGAGTCAGGAGAAAATGCCCAGTTTGCAAAGGTTTGAGGGCTCTGTTTGACTACATAACTCCAAATGTTAACAAAGGAATACATTAAGGCACAGATGTTTTCAAAAAT
Source organism: Pachyramphus minor (assembly GCA_013397135.1). NCBI lineage: Eukaryota > Metazoa > Chordata > Aves > Passeriformes > Tyrannidae > Pachyramphus > Pachyramphus minor. The sequence goes on from VYXB01005402.1 coordinate 58,944, forward strand.
CATTTATAATTAAAGGAATTTATCCAATCATCATTTAAAAGCCCCCAAATAAGTCCTGATCCTCCGACTTTATGTCAAATATTCAGTTTGTACTTGGAGTAGCTGACTTTAAAGCCCAATCATTGCATCCCCCTACAACACAACTACTAAATGAGAGCTAGTTCAGTCATTTTGCATACATTCTTACATTTACTATGTTGGTCTAGGTTGCCTCATGATACAACCATTAAAAGGAAATTAATTCTGGTACATTCCCATAAGTCTGAGAGAATATATATAAACACACATATTCAAACTTGGAGAAAAAAATACCTTCAGATTATTCTTAAGCAACACCTGTAGCGGATTTAATGATGTTCTGTCTTCCTCCATTAATCTGAAATAATATATGGGATTTGGCCTCACCATTAGAAGAGCATATCATAATATTTTTACAGGATTACTGAAATGGCTGACTCAAAACCTGCCGTTATTTAAAATACATATTTAATTAGTGTTGGCTTTTTTCTTATTGTTTTTCTTAATAGCTTTACACTGCACAAAGTCTTGCTTATTTTGAAATGGCCTCTGCCATTGCTGGGAACAGACTGTGCTGTAAGAGAAGGAGGTAAGGGGATGGGCAAGCAGGAGACCCAGTTTGGCACAAACCTACTGGAAAAGTCATGGAAGGTCCAGATGTGTTGAAGGACACTTCATTCCCTTTGTCCAGAAACAAATCAGCAGCCACCCCTTCAGCTGAACACCTGATATTAAGGGTAGTTTTCCTACCAGAAAAAAAAAAAAAAATCCAGAGTTTTCCCTTGTTTTAGGTCTTGTCAGAATCAATCTGTTGGGAGACTTGGCCGTAGAAAACCTGTTTATGCACATTTCAAATAAAGCAATGTATTTTACCCAAACACTGGTGCTTCTGAGTACACACCACAATGGAAATGGAGATGCTGAAGAAGGACTAATGTCTCGAGAAACACAAAGATAACCAGACTGTTTTCCATCTATTTATAGCCAGATGGTTCTGCTGGAAGTGACCACAGATGCATCATTTTCTTTCCAGTATCTGGACGTAGGTCAGTAAACAGTGTAAGATATTTGGGTCTGGACATGTAATTCTTGTTGATTTCAATGGAGGACCTTTCCTTCTGAAACGGGTGTGTGGTTTTGTGGGTTTTTTTTTTGTTTGTTTGGTTGTTTTTTTTAAATTTTATATATCTTAAAATTATAATACTTACAAAATACAGCTACCTGACCTCACAAAGTTGCAACATCAGCAATCAGATTTAACTTTCCTTTTTAAGAAATTATACTCTCCCTTTTTGGGGTGCAAAATATTTTAGTAGTTCGGAATGAAAGCCACATCCTAGAGCCACTTCCTAAAATGTCTTTATTTAAACTTGATTTTGAACATACCTTCTATTTTACTTCATTCATACTCTTACATAATTTCTTTAAAATGTCTAATTTTAACAACTAATTCACTGAGTAACACTCAAGATACTGCATTTAATTCTCCTCATTTTTTAATATGTTCTAATATCCTTTATTCCTACACACCAAAATCTTCCTCAGAAGATTCAGTAATTTTTTTTTGTTAAACATACTGAAGTATGAAACACTTGCAATTACAAAAAAAAATTCCATTAGCAGTAGTTTTCAGGGTATATATTCAGTACCTGTTCTTTTTTTTTTTTTTTTTAATTGTAAAGAAAAGTCCTGAAAGCTCATAATCGTCTATACTCCATCTGAAGCAGGTTTATCACTTTGATTCCATGCCAAAAGAGAAAATCCAAAGGCAGATTGAGAGCACAGCTTTGGTTCTCTCTTTTAATTGCTTGATGTTTTTTCTTTATTTGTTTTTTTTTATTTCTCATTCACAAATTTCTAAAATTCTAATTAATGTAGACAAGAAATTTACAGACTGAAGTCTGATTGATTAAACTTCATGATAATAACTCTGGATCATGCACGATTCTTAAGGATTAACAAAATATTGTCAAAAATGTAAATACAGAACTGAACTATTTGCCTGACCAAGTGACCTTCTATGGTGACTACATCAACAGACAAGAGAAGAGCTACAAATGGCATCTATCTGGACTTCTGTAAGGACTGAGTCAGCTCCCCACATCTTTCTTACCTCCAAATTTGAGAAATATGGGTTTGATGGTGGGCTGGTAGATGTATGAAAAAATGGCTGGATGACCAAGCACAAACAGGTACAGTTGATCACTCAAGGTCCAAGTGGAATCTATAATGAATGCTGTCCCTCAGGGGTCTCCTAGGATTATCCATTGTTATACAAGCCCTCAATGCTCCCAAATTACTTATCTCAATAGTAACTCACCAGCACAATTTCCATTATTGAACTTTAGAGTTGGTAGCTGAATCCATCTGTGGGTTTCTGTACCATCTTTCTTGATTTTCCAAAACCTCATCCTCCCACCTAAACCCATTAAACTGTCATTTGTCGGTTTATTTCACTTTTACCTGAGGGGCCCAAAGAAACTTTGCAGTTCTTGTTTTTAAAATGCATCCAAAAACTATGCTACTGCATCCTAAAAACTCTATTTTGCTCCATATTTTGTCTGTTGTTATCTTGGCCTTGAAGGGTAGCAGATTTAATAACTTTTAAGCAGCAGGGTATCAGAAATAGCAGCACTAGAAATATTTAAATTACACATTTGATATGCAATTCTTCACTTCCCATCAAATGTCTTCAAGCTTTTGTTGCCTACTTCAGCAAACAGGGTTATTCTAGTCACATTTTAAGGTGTTTTCTTTGATGTGCAAATAGACGAAAAAGTTCAGATAAGAAAATCCAATATATTTTGTGTACTTCACGTCAGCAAATCAAATAGATGAAGTGAGCTTATTTTGTACTGAAGGCAGAAAATGTCAGAAGGCATATTTAAAATTAAATGTAGTAATTGCAGGAAAATGTGTGTTAATACGCTATTATAATAGCAACAGGAGGCCACAGATGAAAGGGTAGAAATAAATTTGAAATATCTCTGCTAGTTATAACCAAGCACAGCACACTGAAGCATATACTTTTTATAGGTACAAAACCACTATACACAATTTAAGCAAACTTTTAGCAATCTCATGTTTTTCTAAAGATTTTGGGCACTAAAAAAACCCCAAAGCAATTCTGTCTAATTCATAATGTCTATAATTATGTCTACTTCCAATGATTAATTAGTAGAAGACTTGCACTTTAAGCAGCCTAAACGAGGTTAGAAATAAAAAGTAGTTCTGCTGACCTATAAAAGTTACTTTTTTGTCTACAGTTCAGCTATTCAGTTGGGCTATATTTAAGTTCCAGAAACTGCTTACAGATATTCTTGGTTTCTGACAAGGTCACAAAATTGCTACGGAGATGTAAGAAATGAAATGCCAAAAAAACAGTGGTTAAACCACAACAACATGTGCCAGAATCATGAGATTCTGCAGGACATTGCCTTCTGGAAAGTTAGTTGGCTATTAGTGTAACCCAGTTTGTGAAAAGAACAGTTTAAGAACAAAAGTCTCAGCACCACGGGTAATGTTTTCCCTTACAACTTTTTCAGGATGCGGAATTTAGCTCAGCTTGGAGCCTTCAGTGTTCTACAGACTGTGCAATCTCTATAAAGCCATCTGCCTAAACCCTCAGAAGAGCTGGGAATCATGTTCTGGTGTTTCTCCAATCCACCCTCTTAATAGTGTCAACATCATGCAACACTTTTTTTGCAGTGTTTTGTAGTTGTTATTGTGGTTTTGTTTTGTTTTGTTTTTTTCCCTTTTCCCTTTCTATTTTTAAGCTGATGATGGGGAGCAGCACAAGTACACAGACAGCTGGAGCACCCACATCTCCTACAGCTTTGTGTGCACACAGTCCCAGGAGGAGGTGCCTGTAATTGCAAGGATAAATTGCAAAAGAATGCTTTGAATATGTAAAGATTACTAATGCTTTGGAAGTCTTTAGTATTCTGTTTCATCTGTTGTATTAGTCATATTGATCCCAAATGTGTATTTCACTGATTGCTGGCTAATTATGCATCATTAATAAATCACTAAATTAATTAAACTCCTTTGATCCTGATTTGGTTAAACTATATTAACCAAGCAGAGTTTGCCTGTGACAGGCGCCAGCTCAGCGAATGCAGAAGCAATTCCTAGAAATAGGAATTCATGCCAGTAAATTTCATTTTCTCCTTGTGTCCATTTGTATGCAACTGTAGCTTGAATGTGCAACTGCCACAGGAGACCCACTACTTAAATTTTGTGTGCTGGCCTTTCTCTAGCTGTACAGAATTTCTAAAGGGAAACAAAGCTTTCCTTTCTGGGTTCTTCAATATGAAAAGAATGAAAGAACAAAGTACAGGATAATTTTAAATTAAATAAATATAAGAGAGGTTAAATAACCACTTTTGCAACTGCTCCAAGACAATATTTACCTGAATTTTCCAACAAGGTGAGACACAGATAAGCAGGGAGATAAAATGCTATATTCTCAATATCAGCTAGAGCAAGTTAGAAATCCTGACTACACCAAAAGAAAACAGATAAACACAGTTCCACAAGTGTCTCACATAGCATTTCCATACAGCTACAGTGAGACTGTACAAACTACTCCTTCATAGATGGAGGCTTCTCAGACTCCACTGTTTTAATTCTTACTATGATTAAACAGTTGCTCTCTAAAAAACTGATCTGGATTTTTCTCCTCACTGCTGAGATGAGAAACCAATGAAATAACTTGTGTAAGATGAAACTGGTCTTGATCAATTGGATTTATATTTCTGGAAATTTTCATGTAAGTTCATATTGTGATTCTACACAGTTTCTACGTAGAATGTGTATTTGTGACATTTAGGAGCAGAGAAGTGAAACAGAAACATCAATTTTCCAGAAAACATAAGGTCTCTGTCTGAATTCCTTCAGGTATAGAAGCAACTTGTTAAAGGACTTAAAAAATCAACATCTGTCTCACAAAGCTGCATGGAAAACACTGAAGATAAAACATCCTAAATAATTATCAAACAAGTGTTTGTTCATAGAATTACTGATTTGAATTTCCTGTATTTACCCTTAAATGGCAGTTAATCAATACTTTTATGGAAGGTAAAAAATAGGGAAAAGAAAGCTGGAGCTTTTTAACTGCAACAAATGTAATTTTTGTTAAAATAAACCTAAAATTGATTGCCAAAAAATAAAGTATGCTAAAAGCTGCCCATGAAAATCACTCAAAATATTACAAAGATGCTATACCATCAACTGGTTTTAATGACTTATCTTCTTTTCATTCTTTAGGCTGAAATTGCATTTTCTGACTCTCCTAGCTGTCCTGAGTTTTTTCTGTATCTAATTGTCCTTATAGTGCTCATTTAGTTCTTCCAAAGCTTCCACCTTAGGGAAGGAAAACACCAGAAAAATGCCAGAGGCTCAGTAGTTTTTGTCTAGATCATACTCTGTGGTACTTCAAAGTCACCAGGCATGTTTAAATTGCTAATGGAGAAATGCAGTGATCCAGAGCGTGGTACACTCTAGCAGCTTCCAGATGCTTCAGTGCTTAGAGTTGTATCTGTCTAATGTTCTTGGTCTTACTCATACGACCACAGAATATCCCAAGTTGGAAGGAACCACACAAGGATCACTGAAGTCCAACTCCTTGCCCTGCACAGGACACCCCAAGAGTCACCCCACCCGCCTGGGAGCATTGCCCAAACCCTTCTTGAACTCAGCCTTGGTGCTGTGACCACTTCCCTGGGGAACCCATTCCAGTGCCCAACCACCCTCTGGGGGAAGCACCTCTCCCTAATACCCAACCTAAACCTCCCTTGACAGAACTTGATGCTGTTCCCTCGGGGTTTGTTGCTGTGCTGAGATTACCATTTCCCCCAAAGATTTAGGCACAAAACAACATCAGCTTAATCTACAGACAGACAAATTTGTAATGGCAACAGGAAAGTCGAAAAGTGACTTTAAGATGCTTTAAATATTTCAAAAGCAGAGATCTCTCAAAAGTATAGAAGGCACACACAGGAATGTTAAGGACATAAACAGAGAAGTTATGTTTTACTCCAGGATGATGTGGAGTACCCGAACACATTTATTGAGAAAGGTAGAGCAGAGCAACTAAATCAAATTCTAGTCCTTTCTTAAGGAAAATAAATTATTAAATCAAATTAATAAATTAGATGTGTAATAGCAGCACTCACACAAAGAGCTCTGAATGAACTCACAAAACAGCTGCAAGAATATAGACTAAGATGTTTAAGCTACTGCTGTGCCAAGGGACCACCAGGCTTGTCAGGGTAACCCTTATCTACCAAAAGAGATTTTCAAGGGATTCCAGGGACAACAGACTGATGAGTCTGATTTCCACCTCAAGATGTAAATCAAGATGGAGTGTCTACAGTAAAACATACAGTCACTGAGCCTACACATAAACAGCCTATCTGGGAGCAGACAATCTGGTGAAGGAAAATCCTGGTCCAGCAGCCTGCCAGAGTTTTTGAAGGGGATCAATAACCATGTGGGCATAGAGCAGACATAATGTATCTGGATTTTCAAAACTCCTTTAGCAAGGTTACTCAACATAAATCACCACGGGAACTGAACTGCCCTATGACGGGGGATCCTTTCATAAAATATAAAGCTAATTAAGAGAGAGAAAGCAAAGGAAGAACTTAATGCTCGCTTTTCAGGGCGAAGAAGAGCCAGTCCTGGGGCCCTGCAGGCATCAGTGCTGTGATTGACTCATTTTATTCACCATTCATGACAGAAAGGGAAGTGCACTGTCAGATCTCCAAGTCTACTGACAATACTAAGCTTTTCCAGCCAGGCAGGTGCCACAGCAGTGGTGAGTACCTCACCAGGCTGAGCGTGTGAGCATCAGATGGCAGAGGAGCTGCAGGGTAAACAGGTGCAAGTTTGTAAACAAAAGGCAAAAATTATCTGAAGGATGTCTGTGTGGTGCTGAACTCAAACCAGCAGACAACTCTGGATCCTGGAGTCACTACCAACAGTTTGAAATCTTTCAACAAGGGTACAGTGGCAGACAAAAAAAGCCAAAAACCCTTTGGGCATCACTAGAAAGGATACAGGGAAAAGGAATCAGAAGTCCACATTGCAGGCAGCTCTGCTCTCCATGTCAAAATGCAGCTTGAACAGCTGCCTCATGAAGAAAAGCTAGAAAGTTCTGGAACCTTTCACTTCAGAGGCCAAAACACTGAAGGGAACATGATCATAAGTCTACAGGAAAAATGGAGAAAGACTTTTTATGAGAGCCTGTAGTGACAGGACAAGGGGGAATGGCTTACTGAAAGAGAATCGGTTTAGATGAGATATCAGGAAGAAATTCTTCACTGTGAGGGTGGTGAGGCACTGGCACAGGTTGCCCAGAGAAGCTGTGGCTGCCCCATTCCTGGAAGTGTTCAAGGCCAGGTTGGATGGGGCTTGAAGCAACCTGGTCTAGTGGAAGGCATCGCTGTCCATGGCAGGGGGGTTGGAACTAGATGATCTTTAAAGTCCCTTCCAGCCCAGGCTGTTCTATGATTCCATATCTCAAAAAACATGATTATGCAGTACAGCATAAAGGCAAAATTGTTGCAACTAAGACCTGCAAAAGATTGGAAATAAGGGACATGTAATAGCAGATTTAAGAAGTATTACACAGCAGGCTTTCAACTTCTGGAACTTGCTTCTGCTTACCAGCAAAGTCAGGTTCTGACAGTGGGTTCAGAAGGAGTTTGGACAAATTAAAGGAGCATGGCTTCATTAATGGATATTAATGACAAGTTTATGCTAGAAGTCCTGGCTCTGTTATTGTTAGACAGGGAACAGTGACTTGAGTAATCAAACGTGGTATTGAACATTAAGTTACTGGTCAAAACCCAAAAAAGTATTTAAATTATTTAAATTCCTAGATATAAGACCAGGTAGGTTGATTGCTGAAAATGCTGACTCAGCAGTCACAGACAAGTAAAAACCTTCAAATTATTTATAGGATTCTTTCCTCTCGGGACTGAATGGGGAGGGAAAAAAAAGAAAAAAGAAGCCATTTCATAACAAAACCAGGTAATTCATAGAATCAGACAGTTTGTTCAAACAATTCACAGGCATGTGTCAAGTTGACAAAATTTTAACACATGCTCCTTTCAGCATGATAAACACCTCCCACTTCCCAAGAAAAAGCTGGCAATTGTTGTGTTGTTGGCTTTCTTTCAATTTTGATATCTGCAATACTTTTATAAATTTGTTTATGTTACTCTCTTTCTCATATGCTATCACTTTACTGAAGATTTATATGCTTGATGTTCTCAGGCTTTTCCTATTTTTTTGGTTTTAAGACCAGGTATTCTGCTGCTGAGCTTGGGTTGCTCTAAGACCTCCACTTAGTTCCCTCCATAAGTGACATGCCTAAAAATATTTTTTTCCATATGAATTAAAACAACAAAATTTAACTGATGATTTACAAACAAGTCTTGTAATGCCAAGGAGTCAAAAAATAATCAGGCATTTGATAATAGCAGGAGTAATTGTTAGAAATCTTGACCATTTACACAATCCTTAAGCACCATTCAATAACATAAATTTTCAAATACTCTTTGTATTTTAAATTACCAAAGACATCTTAAATGACAATGATTCCAGTAAAGATTCCTTAAAATGAAATTACCTTTTTAACTCTATTCTTAATACATGGTCTTCATAGAGTGCTCTACATGAAGAGTAATGTTTTTTCCTTCAAGTCATTCACCTGCAGTCTTCCTCTCCTTTTGCACAGTGGCATTTTATTTCTGAGCTGCAAAGGCTAATCAGCTTTCCTCTGATATTTTCAAGTCCTCAGAAGCCCTTCTTTTTCCCTCTGATTGGAAAATGCATCAGCCCAAATAAAAAGAGCCACTTGTTTCCTTTCATTAGAAGGAACGAAAAGAACACTTCACAACAGGGTGACTGTGGTCAGCATTAAATGAAAACTTGTGTCAGTGATGAAGATCAACAATACTCATTCATGGCTTGGGAATAATCAGCTCTGAAAGGCAAAGTAGGGAACAGGTGAAAACAGAACAAAGTTTCTTTAGGATGCAGCACATATCACACCAATAAAAATAGTACTATATGAAGATTTGCGGATCCATTCTCTCATCTGCCTCCTTTCATTTATTTTCATCTCTTGTTTTTTTTCTTTATGGACAATAAGTTCTTCAGAAAAGACCACCTGTATCAAGCACAAGATCACCTGTCTAGATGCTTTTGAAAACTCCTGAATATCCAGCTGAACAACAAGATGTCATTGAACATCCTCCACTCTCCAAATCTCAGCTCCAAAGTTGCAGAGAAATATCTGCCACAATAGTCTTCAACAAGTAGATGTACATAAGCTGGCAGTAGAGCAGTCCAATACTTTTGTGAAATATTTCCTGGCTCAGTATTAGGGACAGGAAGACTAAGAACAGAGGTGAGTAACTAATCCTCTTCTAAAGCCTATGGATATAGGAGCAAAAGTTTGGTTCACATAGTGCTTTGGGAGCCCAATGGCAAACTCTGGGAGTATTACCACAATGTGTAGGATTTAGCCAAAATGTTAATTTAAGCCTTTCAGAAGGCAGAGAGCTAACATACACTGGCCACATACCCGAAGTACATTAATTCACAGTGTTTTTTTCATAAACTTCCCCCTTTTCCATTCAGAGAAGGCATAAGGGAAATGTTAAACAGCAGACACCTGTAATGGCTTGTAAACAACGACAAATAGAAGGATGTAATTACAATTATTTCTAGGGATAACTCTACTATTATCTGCAAAAGTTTAAAAAAGCAGTTCTCAATGGAAGGTAAGACTTGATAATGTTACATTTTTACAGGAAATTTTTCTACTGTCTCCAGAAGAGTGTTTTGTCGTTATTGAAAAGGCAAACAGACCACCAAGTAGGCATACAGAATAAAAGGAATAGGAGAATGTAGCAGTTTTGTCTCATATGTGCCTGTCCTTGTCTCCCACAACACACCTTGACAGCTCATATTACTGCAAGGAAAGGATGTGGAGCTGGGCAATGGAATTCACAAGGGAGTCCAGCTGGTGCAGAAAACTTACCACACTTTGAATAGTAGCTCCGTAAGACAAAACTTTAAAATTCAGGATGCAAGTTTACTTGAACTTTCATCTCTTTTTAATGTTCCTTCATAATTAAAGATCATGTAAGGGAACTGAATTTCAGTATCAGGCTGAAAGTTTTGACATTGATATCTTAAGACATGTTTTTCAAAGCAATACTTCTATTTATACCTGTCACATTCTTTCTTAGTGCAAAGAAAGCTACCCACACGTAACCAAAATTACGTTTTCAAAAATATCTGAAGCTGTGTCAGGAGAAAGTTAGTTTGTATATTAAGAAAAAGTTCTTCACCCAGAGGGTGGTTGGATGCTGGAACAGGCTTCCCAGGGACATGGTCACAGCACCAACCTTGACAGAGTTCAAGAAGTTTTTGGACAATGCTCTCAGGCTCATAGTGTGATTCTTGGGGTGCCCTGTGCAGGTCCAGGAGTTGGACTTTGATGATCCTTATAGGTTCCTTCCAACTCAGGATATTCTATGATTCTATGATTTGAGGATAAGGAAAGAAATTATGACCTAATAACTCACTAATAAGAAAATGCCTACCAAAATGCTATTTATCTAATAAAATACCATTTTGGCCTTGAACCATTACAAACTATCAAACTGTGTAAACATCCTTTCAAATGCAGACAAGTCAAAAAAAATTTAAATACTCAAGCATGACAAAAATGAAGATTTCATTCAGAAGAAAAGGTGTACAGGTTTACAACATATTCTCAATTATCCCTTACCCTTTTAAGCAAAACAATGTTTTAAATCAATCCAGGAAGATATTTCACCAGCTGAGAGCATTAGGAAAGCATTTATTTACAAAACAAGGCATTCCACCATCCATGTAAGTTCTTAACATCAGTAATGGACAAGAGGAACTCTTTAGTCTCTACTGGTCTGAGTTTAACCACAAAAGCAAGACTTCAAATTATCACCATCTGACTTGTGTTTCATCACACTCAGTTTTTAATAGGATTTAGTGAAGTCTGATGAACATAAACAACAAGAACTCATTACTGTTTCACTCCATGAACACACTCTGTATTCAGAACTGACTGCATGTATCCATGCCTGCACTTAATCAGGTTAGGTAAAAAATAACTATATGCTTAAGGTACACATAAAACAGACTTCAGCACATCCTTTCATAAATAAAAACTTGGCAGTTATCTTGTTTGTGGTCCTGTTATTTTGATGCTGAAGTACACCAAAAGAAATTTTCTATTTTAGAAAATGCAAGCACAAGCAAGAAGCTCCCCCTTCTAAAAAAACCAGACCCCACAAAGAAACAAAAATAAGCACCCTATTACAACACACGAGAGAAGCCAGACAACTTGTAGAAAAGATTAAATACAACACTTGGAAATCTCACTGAATACGACCTGGGACCCCAGCATGTCACAGCCCAGTTGCTGTTGATGTTGTTTATAAGCACAGTTCCATGAAGCAATCACCACTTAGAGTTTAAGTAGCAGTGTGCTATTATGAATACACAATTGAAACTGAAGTCAGACTTCTCGCCAAGTTTCCACCTTCTACGATTGCTCACATACCTAGCACTCTTTCCATGAGAAAGATTTTCATTCCACTCCACCTCACCACAAAGAAATCTCTTTGCCTTGTCAAGTGTTCAGTTTCCACATGCCTTGAAGTTGAGCATCACTCTGTGGCAGGTCCCAGGGCTTTTTTTTTTTTTTTTATATCTGCACATGTAGATTTGCATTTACATATGTAAAACATATCCTGTGTATTACATGTTGTCCTCATTCAGGAGAGGGGAGGGGGTGTCATCTTACGGTAGGAAGCAAATGCAGGGATTGCATGTTGCATACTGCCAGACTGACGATGAAAGAACCTTTTCCTTCTGGAGAAGCTTCAAGTATAAGCTTTATGTTTCACCATTTCCTAATAACATTTTGGCAGACTGAAAGAAAGCTCTCTCAGTACATCTGAGAGTCCTTGATGAACGAAAATCTAAAGCCAGCTACCGTGTTGTAGGGAAGTCGTTAGTAAACCCCAAATACTACCATGTACTGGTATAATCAAACTTAAAATGTAAGACTTTAACATCACTGGAAGTTGGAGGTTTTTCTATATAGATCTTATATGGAACTTCAGAAGTATAGATAAAAGAAATGCCAGTATTAGATGTTACATGTTTTTCAAGACAGCTAAAAGCAACAATCGAAATTGTATTCTTTTAATGAAAACAGAAGTTTTAACTCAATATTAGGTAGCACGTTGTGTAGGATGATACTAACATTAATCAATTTAAATTAATTCATTTAAAACCTTTTTTTTTTTTCCTCTCAGGCTGGCTACCTACTGTGTAGAAGAAAATGAGTCCTAATCACTGCTTTGGGAACTCAAACTAAACATACAACAGCAACTAAGGAGGTACAAAGAAACCACTTTGGGAACAGCACAGATTATTAAAACAGAAAAAAACCCCAAAAACCTGAAAATGCACTTCAAAATCAGGTCTGTCATGCTGGAAGTGTTGGGTTTTAGTGAGTTTGAGACAGTACATTAGTGATGACACAATCTGACACATATAGACTGTCCAATGCCACTAGGAGCAGTAATTTTTAGCAATCAGCTTTTTATATAAAAAGTAGGTCAGACTGACCCATGACATTCTGCTAGGAGTTTTTTGAAGGACAGATGTATAATACTAGTGCAAAATTGTACATGAATACATTCTATAATTCAGTCTTATTAGTTATGTATAAGAAGAAGAAAAGTATTTGTTGGCAAAAGGCTTAACTGTATTTAAAATAAACGAAAGAAAAAAACCTTATGAAGATTTGAGCCTGTTACCAATTTTGCTAGAAAATTCCAGTGAATAAAAGACTAACCACAATTTGCAGAGAGCCACATAGGCACACATACTATAGACTAATCTATAAAAATATTTCTACCAGTTCCTTGGAAAGTTTAATGAGCAGTTTCAAACCAGCTTAGTCAGAAAGGTCAGAGATGAAAACAGAACATCATTTTACTTTCAGCTTAAAAAATAAGATGTATGCAACATGTAGCATTATAGTCAGCATTAGTGTTTCCAATCCCATACATGTTTTTTAGAGTTGTATTTATTTACTTGTTACTGGTGCCTGTGCACTAAAAGAATGTGTTAGTCAAAGCATTATCTGGCATTTGACAACAAAAAACTAATCAGAGAATCAGAGAATGGTTTGGGTTGGAAGGTACCTTAAAGATCATTTCGTTCCAACCCCTCTGCCATGGGCAAGGACACCTTCCACTAGATCAGGTTGGTCCAAGCCCCATCCAACCTGTCCCTGAACAATTCCAGGGATGGGGAAGCCACAGCTTCTCTGGGCAACCTGTGCCAGGGCCTCACCACCCTCACAGTAAAGAATTTTTTCCTAATACCTAATCTAAACCTACTCTCTTTCAGTTTGAAGCCATTTCATCAACACTGTCATTCAGAGACAGACAGAGGAAAGCAGATATATTAAACCCACATTTAATATGAAAAAAAAAACAACAAAACCAAACCAAAACAACAAAACCAACTCAGCAAAATTGATCTTTCTGCTCTCTGAAGATTTCAAGTATCTATATGTACACAAACAAAAAAATATACACAATATATTGTGCTATTACAGTTTAAATACTTTTTATGTGGAAACTAAAACCCAGTCCCTCAACATGCAAATACTGTACTGAGAAAGATAACAGACACATTCTTGGGAATTTATGCACTGGCTAAACTGCATGTTTATCAGCCAGCTTGAGTACAGCCTGAGACTGCAGCTCATAGTCCGTGAGCTGCACCTCACAGTACATACACAGATCCATAGCATCACCTCTAGAAGTCATCACTGACAGAGGAACTGAAAGATGTTGAGGCTCTCAAAAAATTAACTTCCTTGAGAATAAATACCTTATTTTCAATGAAACTTGACCCACTTAACAGCCCCTGTTTTCAAGGGCATGCACTGGCATTTGCATGATTATATTTCTTTACCCCAATACACAAAGCCCCATCAGAAACACAGGTTAGGTTCTTTTTAGGAAACTACTTTGGTATGTAATACTATCCCAGCAAAAAATGAACTACAATTTTCCCCAGATTTTTCTAATCCAAGTAAATGTATGGAAACCATACCATTAAGGTTTTCAATAACTCTCTGGGCGTACTGTCCTTGCTCTGAACCTTGAGACTGTGTTCTGCTGTAGTACCCACCATCTACATGAATGTACTCTTCAGGGTTTTATCCACATTAATGATACTTTAAAGAAAATTGCAGTTGCATAAGACTGCTATGTTCATTAAATTAACCATGTGATACCTTTAATACCATTTTCAAGAAAGAATGCCTTAAGGTATTACTCAGTTTTGAATATGCAACCCACCCACTAAGGTGAAGCCTGTAGCTCCTATTTTAAATGAAAAAGGCTTTAGAAATAATGTGAACAGAACATATGGAACTACTCTTATTCCTGCTCTGATTTTTTAGGGCAGAATATATACAAAAAATAAATTCAATGCATATAAATACAAAACACATGGCACTGCCACGACTGGATTTTACAATAATTTATAAAAGTTTAGCATTATTTCAGTCATGAACATTTTGTTTCCTGGAACAGATTTTTTTAAACCTTCTAATCCTTGCCAAAGCATCCTTATGACACTTATTTTTCAGGACATACACTATGGTTCCTGTATTTTGAGTTCAGTTGTAGGATGGAAGTCAGAAAACAGACTCTAAAGACACATCCATCCCAAGTAATCTCTGAGAAACAGGTGGGTTTTTTTGCTTTTGGTTTTGTTGGTTTTTTTTGGTTTTGTTGTGTTTTTTTTTCATATTAAATGTGGGTTTAATATATCTGCTTGGAACTATATGAAGGTAATAAGTCTTCAGGTAATGATTTACATTTAAATTACATGGGACCTTGTAATTTGGGACCTGTTGCATTAGCAACAGCAGGGATTCTCACAAACCTTATTTATCTTGGAGCTCACTTATTTGAACTACTGATTGGTTCTAAAACAGCCGAAAACCTTCTTATTAAGAAAAGGAACACCCTAGTTTCAAAATTAATTGTCAGGATTTCAAAATTTATTATCATTTACACATTTTTTTAAAGGTGAATTTTCAGAATTATCGTTTTTCCTCTTTTTCAACTAATGGTAGAGCCTTCTGAAGAGTGATAAAAAAATCAAGTATTGAAGTTTGGAATCCAAATAAGATATCGTATTCCCCTACATACAGTGTTTCTTTATGGGTTAAAACTATTTTTGATTCCTTAAAGGAGGTTAACCTATAGTACAGGGTGTATTTTCTTTCATGTCAGCAGGCTTGCACTATTTCACAGATAGAAATGTTCCCCCAATGCAGTATTTAAGTAATTTTTCTTGTGTTAGGTGCAAGATGCAGCTTTCAGACTTATTTCTCCCATTTCAGATTTTTAGGGAAAGCAATGTCATAACATTTATATCCAATATATTTACTCCAAGAGTATATAATAGCAGAGGGTTTCTTTAGGAAACAAAAATCACATTGTGCTAAATTAAACTTGATTTGCTTAATCATAAACAAGAAAGTGAACTGGATCCACAAATGCTGCTAAAGAAAATTTAACTAAAGCATTCCCAGGGATACAGAGATTCCTATTGCTCACTAGTTGGAAACAACAAATACATAAACTGAAGGCTGTTTAGCTCTAGAGCAACAACACCAAATGTATCCAGGTACTTCCAGACTCCAATCAGGCTTCCCAAGGCCAGCTCATGTGACCCTGAAGTTAGAAACACCCAGAAGAGAGTTATTGAGATTATAATCTGAAATCTGGTTCCTGTGAAAAAGTTCCAGCCACTAAATGTGACATCTCAAAACTTTAAAGTCATTTCGGTTCCATCAAATCTTTTTGTTTCATTGACTGAAATAAACTATTCCACTATTTAACTGATACTCATTTCTCATTTCCCGATGGAGCAATGACAAAGTGTAATGTTATGATGTGCTAAGATTTAGCCCTGTTCTTCAGAAGATTATTCTGCTTTTTTATCTTCTGAATTCATTTAAATACAGCTAAAATGTTTAGGTTTTAAGAGTTTGAAAACAAAGCTTTCTCAAATCTCTCAATCAAGTTCAGGTTTTTCAGATGAAGGATTTATCACAACCAACCATCAGTTTATCAGGATTTAGCTATGTAATGTTGAGGTTACTTTACATAAATAAATTATTTAGCTTAAAGTTAAAACAGATTCTTCCATATATACAGTCTAGCAAACACTTAAAAGATCAATACAAAAACTAGGAACAAAGACCCTGCACTTGAGATTTTTCAATGAAGAAATCTCCATTTTTGTAATTTCTGAAAACATTACATTGTTTCTTTGTATAATGAAACCTGTTACGTTCCAAGAGGCATTTTAGACTTAGGGACTTCCAGCTTTAAAAGGGAAGGATATTGCAAAGTCAAAATCATATACTGCACAAGTAAGCTCTAGTCGTAGATCTACACCAAAATTCTCTGAACAAAAACAGCTCAAAACCACTCTATAAATATGCCAAGAAATTTTCAAATAAACAACAACAACAACAAAGAAATAAAAATCAGACCCCAAAGGAAAGAAACATTCCTTATTTGGTGGATGCGACCAGTCTCTATATGCTTCACCAGCTGAGGAACATATAGATTATGCTCTACTTCCCAGTCTGAGATGGAAAAACGTTGGTGTTCATTTTAGAAGGTATTTCAATGATTTAAAGCCTTACTGGCAGAGCACTCTGTAACAGCTAAATTCTCTGTACTCTAAGTCCAGCATCAGTGAAATTTGTTGTGAGTTATTCTTATTCCCTTATCTAAGCACTTTCTGTAATAATACAAAGCATCAGAGAATCTATGGAAAGCAAATAAATTCAATATCTACCAAATTACAGCCACAGGAATGTATTATGGAATCATCTTTTGGACATCAATAAAAACTAAATGCTGTCATAACATCTGCTGCATGTTTTATGTGTCTCTATTCAGCCAGAAGTGGCCCCTCCAAGCACTGCAAAACGAGCAAATGTGTATTTTCTGTGCATCTTATTTTCCGACTGTCACCTGCTCCCTTGTTTCAACGGAAGTTAACACAGGAAAAATGATTTGTATTTGTCACTTGTTAGACAGAACATTTATTATGCCATGTTTTTGCTGTACACTACTATCAGACACCTTCCTACAAATCCAAGCCTGCAAAACATTTCATAACTGGAAGGTGTCTCTGGGGATCACCTGGTCCAGTGCTCTGCTCAGAGAACATGCACAGGAGGCAGAGTACCCAGGACAATGGCCAGTCAGATTGTAAACATGTCCACGGACAAAAATACTTCTTGGGGCAGCCTGTTCAGATATCTAATCCCCATGACAGTAAAAAAATCTCATTTCATGTCATGCCCATTGCTGCTTCTCCTGTCATGCAACATAGAACCACTAACAAAAGTCTGGTGGTGCTGCCTTACTCTCCCTTCCATCACACTGACAAATCTTTCATATTTAGTGTCACACAAATCCAGGATACCAGAGATGATCCTGAGAAGCAGTAGCCAAATCTTAAGGCAGGGTGAGGAGAAAACACTCCTGGAGACCATTAGTGCACTTATTGCTAAGGGGATGAGTAAAAGGAACATGTTTTAACACCAGTGACAGAACAAAGAGTAATGGCCATAAATTAAAGCACAAGAAGTTTCACCTCAACATGAGGAAGAACTTTTTTATTTTGTGGGTGGCAGAGCACTGGAACAGGCTGCAGAGTCTCCCTCTTCCAAACCCACCTGGAAACATTCCTGTGTCACCTGCTTTAGGTGACCCTGCCTTGGCAGAGGGTTGGACAACATGATCCCCAGAGGTCCCTTCTGACCCTATTTTGTGTCATTCTGTTTTCAAAATCTAATGCAGAGATTCTCCACATCTCTGGAGATGTTAATGCAAGTTACTTAAGGCTGCCAAGCTGGACACTCTGCAGAAGCAAAAACCCCGAAGCTGTATGTATTGTTTGGTCAATCAAGAGCACACAAATCTGGTGGAAAACCTGAAAACTCATGTAATAGTCTCTAAAATAACTGACGTTAATAAATAGAAGGACAAACTAGTAGGCCTTCATATGGGTAGATGGGAACTACTCATGTAGGGTGGGCTTTATATAAATATACACCATCACCAGAAATCCTAAGCACAAGGACACAGCTTCATGCTGAGAACATGTTCAAGGCCAGATTTCTCAGCTCTGGTATTGGAATGCAATGGGACCCATATTCTCTTCTGGTTGAAGAAAAGAACTGTTCTTACTGAGGGTTGGTTTGTTTGTGGTTTTTTTTTTTTTTTTTTTTAATGAATCAAATTAAAAAATGCAGGACAATGTTGATTAAAATCTTATAAGGACAGGTAGGAATCTCAAAACTCACTAGTGGTTTTGGAAAATATTATACATTTAGAAAATAATAATAACTCCTACTTATTATTCTTATTATTGCCATGTTTTAAACACAGTCTGCAACTTAAGTACAACACAGTCACTCACTCATCACGCCTGCCTGATGGGATGGGGAGGAGAATTGGAAGGGTAAAGCCCATAATTTGAGAATAGAACAATTTAATAATATAAATAATCCTTGAAGTAATCCTTGAAATAATTACAATTTAATAATAACAACAACAATAACATTAATAATAACAACAAAAAGGGAGACAAAAAGAGTGAGGAATAAAAACCAATATAGTCAACTGATGCACATCACAGCTGCTCACAACCTGCTGCCCAATGCTCAGCCCATCCCCAAGTAGTGATCTGCCCCTCCTGGAGAGCTCCCCCCAGTTTATATCCTGAGCATGATATTCTGTGGTGTGGAATATCCCTTTGGCCAGTTTGGGTCACGTGTTCTGGATGTGCATCCTCTCAGAGCATAAGACACTGAGAAGTCCTTGATTTTGGACAAGCACTACTCAACTAAAACATTACTGTGTATCAAAGTTATTTTCATATTAAATCCAAAACACAGCACAGTTACTAGAAAGAAAAAAAAAACCCTCACAAGCAAATTAATATGAACAAATCTAGCCACTACTTTATCATCACTTATGAACAATGTAGAGCTGGAATGAACTCCCAGTACATCCTTTGCAATTTATTTCCTAGCCTTCAGTCCAATAGCTTCTGCATTACTCCTGAAGACTGACCTTTCAGTGACATGTTAAAGCAGTAACAGTTTAAACAGTAAACATAGTTTTTATGTACCAACACCATTCCTCATTCCACTGAATTTCTGCTGTACACAATATTACCTCTAGCTGTCAACATTTTTAATTTATCTTTTTTTCTCTGCAGGAAATGTTGATATCCACACCAATCCTTGAGAAATACAAGACAGCACATTATCTGCGTTACTCTTCGTTGTTACTCCAAACTAAGGTGATGTGTCACAATTATATCCCAAAGCATAAACTGTTGCATATGATTAAAATTGCAGGGTTTATATGTTATTTTTTCTTATATTTTCTTTCCTTTAATTTATAAATATCTTTGACTTTTTCTTTCCTTTAAAGGTTCCTGAAGCTTCAACACAACCTAAAATTCCCAAAACGTCTTGCAGAAATAAAGGTAATTTCAATTTTTACTACACATTTGCATCTCCAAAAACTTAATCTATGTTACTCAAAGTAGTTTGATAGCATCAAATAAGATCAAGGTAGCTGTGGAGCATTATTTAATTCAGAAGAAATATGTCTAAAGCTAAGTCATGATAAGAAGACGTGCTCGTCAGGGTTTCTGATACTGCCAAGACCATGGGAAAAATTCTTTGCAGGATGCAGGATATGTTTCCCCTCCTTTGTGTACAGAGCAATGAGTGAAATTAACTGAGGGAAATGAGATAAATTTAGATTTCTGATACAGTGAAATAACTTATAACCTTAAGCGTTTTCCTCTCACCTTTATTACTGTGTCTTAATTACACTAATTAACTGATCACACTAAATATATTAGTTAAATACACTAGTATGACATAATAAAAACCCCAACAAGGTCCCACACAAGCATCTAGGATAAAACAGACTAGACAGTACTGTACATTTGTACATGCACAGCATACCCCCTAAATTAGGGCTCCACATCAAATGCAAAACTCAAACCCATCATCTGTTTTAGAAATGAGAACAATTTCACACTTCATTATGACTACGAGTCACATCTTGATTCAGTGTTGAAACCTTGCTACGTTCAAAATACAGTTACAAGTCCTTCAACAGCATTCTGGAAGTTGGAAGGAGAATTCTAAGGAAAGTACCATTATATAGATACTCATAAGTATTTTTCAGTTATTTGAGGCCTTAACAACAGCTCTGTCTCAGTAAGTGACTCTGGCATGGAAAAATACACATAGCACAGAAAACTTATTGGGAGGTTTCCTTTATCTTCAAATTCAAGTGTCTTTCATCCTACAGTAGCTGCAGAAATTAGGGCTAAGTATACTTAATACAGAGCTAGGGATACTCTGTGTCACTACGGCAATTAACATGACAAGGCATCATAATATTTTAACTTCGCTTATAAATGTTTTCAGATGGTCCTAAGTAAGAATGGAATTCTAGTAGGATTAGGAAATGTTGGATGCTCCACTTTCAGGCAAGATAGGCATCTGAAAGAAACAAAGCATCAAAGACGAACTCTTTACAATTTTAGAACT
Source organism: Pachyramphus minor (assembly GCA_013397135.1). Lineage (NCBI taxonomy): Eukaryota > Metazoa > Chordata > Aves > Passeriformes > Tyrannidae > Pachyramphus > Pachyramphus minor. The sequence continues at coordinate 79,738 of VYXB01005402.1, forward strand.
TTATAACTTAATTTGGGCAGAAGCCTTAAGGTGATGGTAAACCATGTTAACAAAGTCAAATGATTGCAAAGTCAAAGTTAAACAAGCAATAAGGCCTTTGAAAGCTTGTCAACCACCTGAGTTAAAAAAATGCAAAGCATGAAAGCAGCTGATTTAAGTGGGGTGGGGGGAATACCTAAGGGCAGCACCAAGTCAGCATCAAGACAGGACTTGCACACTTTACTGAGATCAAGTAAATATTCTCTTTCCTTGAGTTGTGGTTATAACAAATGAACCAGAAGCCTTTACTGAAAAGAGTAATTTTTATTCTAGCACACTGCTTTGCTCATTCCAAGTAGAAGATCTTGGATTCTCCACCACTGAGTTGCATGGTTGTGTCCTGTCAACATCTGGACTTGGCCGTTCTACCAGTTCTCCTCAAGACTGACATTTCTGATCAACTCCAAAGGTAATAGATTTTCTAAGGCTTTGATTTTATTCCCTCCATCTGCTCCATCTTAAACCTAACCTGAACGCAGTACCCACAGGGAACAGAAGTTTTACATGATCATATACAACACTGCATTAAAGGTTCTGAAACTCATGTGTCTATACCCAACTCAAACCATCCATCTTCAAAAATAATTGCTCAGGCAGTACTTACAAACAAGAGATTACAACATAAAATAACTCTAAAAAATATTGTATACTGCCTGGGAATTTGTATTTGGCTCAGATCTAATATTTCAAAGAAGACTAATTACTGTGGGGAATACTGACAGGCAGATAGTCACTCACTTGTTTTATTGATGACTAATTAGTAAGACCATCACTCAGTTTATTCTTTAAAAGACCATTTAAAATTACTTTGGGAAGAACTGTGTGTTATCTCAATTCACAGTTAAAATGCTTATTACTGAACACCTACTGAAAATGTTCACTAACACATGCAATATTTATAAAGACCTTCACACTTGACAACCAGAATATACCAAAGAAGATAAATTATCTGCCTATTAGTCTCAATTAGAAAAACAAAACCCTGTTTGAACAGTTACTATTTCACTGATGACTTCTGCTGATGATTTGTGGAATTGAATCAAAACTAACTGCACAAAGTTGTGGTGTTAGTGAAACACCCAGGAAATATTTGCTATTTTTGTCTCGCTGATCTCTACAATAAAAGTGTAAATATCATCTAGCTACCATTATTATCACCAATCAAGGGATGGTTTAGATTGTGCTAGAAGCTTTTCTCACTCTGTAATATGAAAAGTATATCACATACTTTTCCTTTGTGCTTCTACACACAGTAACTAATTACTGATCCTCACAATGATGAGTACTAATTATATACCATGACCTTTTTGAGGACACAGGCTTTACAGCTGTCTGATTTGGCACTGAGAATCTTTCTGTTCCTCCTCCATCTACTGTCCACCCTTTAAAACATGACAAATAATGTAAATTTGAAACTAAGATGTTGAGAATTTCCTGTTAAAATATATCCTTCCAGAGAGCCTCAGAAACATACAGTTCCTTCTACCCCTTTCAGAGGCTGCCCCTGCATTTTGTGACTATTATCCCTTTGTGACAGACCGTGGGTAGAAATAGAGAGCACTGTCACACTGTGCATGAGCTCAGAGCTCAGGTCTCTGTACAGGATGATTTATCACTTTAAAACTATTTGGCTAATATACTGAGCAGCTTAGAGGCTTCTCCAGTTGAAATGTCACTACTCTGTACTTACAGAGAAGCATCAGCCACTTACTCTGTAAATTCACATTTGACACCATCTTCAAGTAATTCTGCATCTTGCTCCTCAGTGTTCCACCCAGGGAGTTTTGCTGTGTCACAGAGCTAAACTAACTAGCACAGAATCACTAATCTCTCCCTCTGCTAAAGAGAAAAAAGCCCCAAACACTCCTCTTCCTAGGAAATGCAACAGGGGAAAGTTAAGTGACACAAAACAGCAATATATGGTTTACCCCTGATTACTTAAAATATATTCACAGAAACAAAGTTGTGCAATGCATGGCACAGACTATTAAGCACAACTGCTACACAAATAAACGCAAACCTTTATAATTAGTGTTATTGATTGCATTATTTTGAAGCACTCAGAGACTAAAATCACAATACAGCACAACAATTATGTAATTATTCTGACATATTCAAATAATTACATATACTAATAATTCATATCAGATTCTTCCTTCAAGTAGTAGATATCTATGTTGACACTTGATGCAGTAAGACAGAACTTGTAAGCAAAATAGAGCACAATGCACCATGTATTTAAAGTACTTCCCTGGATACCATTACTACTGCATCTGGGTACTTAAAGATGGGAATGTATCTTTCCTCAGAAGAAACTTCAAAAAAAAAAAAAAAAAGGAAAATTATAGTTTCAATCTTTGACACAGAAAGCATAGCAACAAAGGCTCTAGTTATCAGAAAGCATCACCAAAATGGGACTGGTAGCCTGTACACTTTAAGGGTCAGCACAAAACAGCTGAGGTTACAAGGCATCTTTGGAGATTTCCTAGTCCAGCTTAGAGAGCTGGTGGACAAGAAAATGTGTCCAGCACAACACCCAGTTAAATTGTGAGCATCTCCAAGGCCAATAACACCCTTCTTTGCCACACTTGTGCATCAGTTGCTCATGGCAAGTTGGGGTCCACTGGGGTATCACCATCACCCCATGCCTCTCCCATACCTTCTTATTCAAATTGCTTTCCAGCCTGTCCACCCTCAGTCTGCATTTGGGCACCATGTTATTGCTCCCCAAGAACAGGATTCCATGTTTCCCATTGTTGAATTTCATACATTTCCCCTCCACCCATTTCTCCACCTCGTCGAGGCTTCTGTGGAAGGCTGCACAACTATCTGTGGATGTCTGCTCTATCATCCCAGTCGGGAGTTATCTACAAAGCTTGCTGAGGGTACACTCTGTCCACCATCCAGCTCAGTACTGAGGGTATTAAGAAATATTAGACCAGCACTTACCTCTGGAGGACACTGCCAGGGACTGGACTTTGCCACTGATCACAACCCGTTCAGCACAGCAGTTTCAGTTCTACTTCACTGCCCATTAAGTCCACCCTCCACCAGTTTTCAATTATGATGTGATGGCAAACAGCTGAAAACAGCAATATCCACAGCTCTACCCTCACCCACCAAGTCAGCTGCCTCATCATATAAACCTGTGGGGTTCATCAGACATGGTTTTCCTTGCTACTGCTCTTCAGGATCCTGAACTCCACCCTCTCATGGTTACTGGGCAAGACTCCTCCAAACTTCCACATCCTCAAGCAGTCTTTACCTCTTTTTAATACCAGCTCTAGCAAGTCATCTTCCCCCATTGGCTTCTCCATCACCAGTGTCAGGAGGTTTTCATCAATGCACTCTGAAAACCTCCTTCATCACTTACAGCCTCCTCAAACAGATATCATGGTGGTTCAAAACATACCTTTGCCAACAGAAATCCAAGCAAATACCATCATCCCTTTCAGAGCCAGTAGTTAAGGTACTTTCAAACTGAAACACTTTTCCACTGTAATCCAGTGATTACACAGGCCATTAAATATTACCAAAAAAGCCTCCATAACTTTGGTCATTAAGTCTTGTGATTAGGACAACTGTGTACAAGTTTTTGCATTCAATGTACAACACTAAAGAATAAAGGAAAAAATGCCAAAGGTATCCTGAAGAAAACATTTTCAATGTAGAAGCCAAAGAGAATTGACTGAGGGTTAAACAAACTATATTCTACCTACTGACTGGCAAAACAGAGAGCAGACTGCATGAGTCAAGACTGTCTGTATGGTTCACGGATAGGAACTTAGAACATTTCCTATGGGAATAATAATGATAAGGAAATAAAAAGCTCTAGCATTTATAGAAAGAAAGCTTGTATATTTATATCCTTAGATGAACACTGTGTGTCTGAACTGTCTTCTATGCAACTGTTTAAACCAATTTGTACCAAAATCCATAAAAATACACTCATGTATCATTCTGCTAGTACTTTTTCCATGCCTTGGCTGAAGTGTATATGTTACAAGATGTGTTCACATACTTCTACATATACATGTAAGAAATCTTATATGATCTATTACATATAAGAAATCTTTCAGTTAGTTCAACAGTCCAACTGTATATGTTTATATACAAACTAAATACAAAACATATATAATATAAAAAACATTATTTTTGTGTATACATCATTAACCAAAGCTACTTGACTACCTGTTAAAATGTATTTGCACACTATCAGGAAACCCCATACTTGCAAATTGCAGAGAAATATGATTTTAAAAGTCACTATGAATTTCCTCAATTAATTATTATCTATTAACTCCCCTCTCCACTCTTCAAAAAAACCCAAAAGCTTTTCCAAGTGCAACAAAACTGTTAAAAACTATTTGACAACGATATATTTTAACTGATATATGGTACTTACTCGAAGGCAAAGATTAACCCAAAGTAGAAATACTACCTATTTTTTCTTTATTTTTTCATAGAAGCATGATTTATTAAGCACCAGATCAGTTACTTGACTCAATCCAATGTTTTTCCAATCAGCAAGAGTTCCCTCACTAATACATCAATCATGCTGTTGAAGAGTAAAAATCATGGGCAGGTTATTTTGTTTTCTTCCCATGCCCATTCTATAAGCAATTTATGTTCTCAGACCTCAAAGCATAGGGATTATGATAATTTTTATCCTTTGACCAACCAAGAAAACCAGAAAAGGAAACAATGTTTTTATTCATGTGATTATCCCTGGACAATCAAGTACTGGCCAGACCTTAATTCCAAACTGCTGGCTGAATAAGATGCGCCACACTCCCTGCTCTCTTCAAAATCCATCTGTTATAACAAACATTCCACTATTGACATTTACTATGCATCTGTTCTTTATTGAACTTACTTCTATTCTTCTGCTCCTTAGAGGGTTACCTGTAAGGTGACTGAAGGACTTTCCACTTTTTTCCTACCTGTCTCCTACTAGAATTATTTTGAAGGCTTACACACACTACAAGGATATGTAAATAATTAGCAGAATATTAATAAAAAAAATAAAATCACACTGGAAATTGTGTTCATAATCTGTAACAATTAACCATGAGTAGAATTATGCCACTGAGTATGAGCAGACAGGGTTTTTTTTTTGCCACACTCAAAAGCAGCAGCACAACAACCCTACAGACACTACCCTCACAGGGAAAGGAGACCACTGTCTACAGGACTTCTTCCCAAGAAGCAAAAAGTTACCAGGAAAACCACCTACAATCTGCCAAAACCATTTCAAGTTACCCACTGTTGTAAAAAAGCTTCTCTTCAATAAAAATGAGATTGTTCTCTGTATCTCATGCTCTATTATGCAGATACCAAATTTCAGACTTACCTCTTGATCTGGCTGATGACAGTGTTTACTGCAAAAAGGCAAATATAATAAAAATAGCAAGCAAAACCTCAATAACTAGAAAAACGTCAAGGCAAGAAGGAAGAACTCAGTTTACTGTAGACTTTTCAACTTGTTCAGTACAATACTATTTATCAAAATCTCTTCCATCACAAAGCTAAGATCGTGCATGCAGCAGAGGAAGAACAGCATGAGAAAAGCAAACCTTATAAAACCTGATATATGGTACTGCAGTATAAACTTTCTGAACAGCTTCTGCAAGAGACTTACCAGGGCTTTCTTTCTTTCTATTCATATATGGGTACTCCACTATCCAGACTACATGGGGCATCAGAGATGTATGATCTTACCCAGACCAGGGCTCCCAAAACAGTAATCAATGCAGGTATTCCTGCAGCATTCTGCTTGCTTCTGAGTCACGTAAACAATTACCCAAGTCAAATTGCACACTTTATCTGAGCAACAGGAACAATAGTTCCTGTGAACGCTTGAGCAGAGTTCTACCTTGCCTATACCTTGCTTTAATTATTATGATAAAATCTTTACAGTTGTTACAATCCCACCCAAATGCTGTTTGGGATCCCAAGGCGAGTTTCTCTGGGCTGCAAATCTTCATGAAAACCTCATGCCCAATTACACACCAGTGAATGCTTTTGTTCACACTTACATTGATCCACCATGATGTTAAACAGAGAGACAAAATAAGACTTCTCATGCAAATCTGACTTGTCAGAGTAGTTAAAAAGTACAAAAACACATTTTATTTGTTAGATAGCTGTATCAAACAGATCACTGGACAAATACATTGTTGGTTTGGGCTTCAAAAGAACAATTCCTTAAAACACCTAATTTCCATGGAACATTTCTGATTTTGTCCTTAATTTCATGCCCTCTTCTCCCCTCATTTTCCAGAAATATGCAGAAGAACACTTCTTTTATTAATCACAGGCTCATATATTGGCTACTGTGATAAAAGCATCTCCAGTAGGTATACTGCTAGGTTTTATTAACTCATATGCTTGAAATAAGATAGTTGAATATATGTAGGCATATAACAGCTGTTTGACTATCACTTGAGTTACTTCTCAGAAACCAGCTCTACACACAGATGATCATTTGTAGCTAACAGCAGTAATTAAAGTTTGCTAAAATTCTTTCAGCACTTTTTCTCTGGGGGAAGTTGAAATAATTAATATCAAGTAAAAGACAAAGTTCATATTATCAGCCTTTGAGCTCTTAGAACTGGTCACACATATATTGCAGACAGTAGGAGGAACAGCAAGCCACACATAATGAGCCAACAAAGGATCATTAAGTTTTACCTCAGCTTTGAGTCACTTTTTTTTATGTAGCACTATTCACTGACTGATTGGTTATTGCTTTTAAAATGTACTGATCTAATAAAGTTAACATGAAAGAAAGTATATACCAACAGGTAATGTGACCGAGGAGGCTAAGCACTGTGTCAGATATGTCAAAATGTGTATGCTACCCTACCAAAACATGTGAATTAGCCCTTGGAGCATGCTCCCTCATCCCACAGGACAGATGAAAGCAATCCTCCTGGGGGGCCCAGCGGCATGTGATCCATGAGGGTACACTGTGTGTCACAAGGGGGAGGGGGTTCTGCGAGTGCTCAGGACCATGGTGGCACATTCCTACATATAAAAACATTTTTGTGTTTTAGCTGTGCTGCAGCACAACTAAAGGCACCAACACTGACACCAACTCTGGAGGAGCTGCAGCAGCAGCTAATACAGACACTGATCATAGAATGGTTTGGGCTGGAAGGGACCTTAAAGATCATGTCATTCCAACCCCCCCTGCCATGGGTAGGGACACCTTCCACTAGAGCAGGTTGCTCCAGAGCATCATCCAACCTGGCCTTGAACACTTCCAGGGATGCAGCATCCACAACTTCTCTGGGAAACCTGTGCCACTGCCTAACCACCCTCACAGTAAATGATGTTTTCCTAACATCTAATCTAAGCCTACTCTCTTTCAGTGTGAAGCCATTCCCCCTTGTCCTGTCCCTACAGGCCCTTGTAAACAGTCTCTCTCCATCTTTCCTGTAGGTTCCCTTTAGCTACTGGAAGGCTACAATTAGGTCACCCCAAAGCCTTTTCTTCGCCAGGCTGAACAATCCCAATTCTCTCAGCCTTTCCTCACAGCAGAGGTTCTCCATCCCTCTGATCAACTTGGTGGCCTCCTCTGCACTCACTCCAACAGGTCCATGTCCTTCCTGTGCTGGGACCCCAGATCTGGAGGCAGCACTGCAGGTGGGGTCTCACCAGAGCAGAGCAGAGGGGCAGAATCCCCTCCCTCCCCTGCTGCCCACACTGCTTTGGATGCAGCCCAGGGCATGGGGGGTTTCTGGACTGTGAGTTGATATGGCCAAGTCACATCCAGTCTCTCATCTGCCAGCAGGCAAAGTTAGAAAAATATATTTTTCTTTATTCATTTAAATTTTCTTTAAGATATATCAGCACTTCACCCATGTTATACTATTATGAAGTCCATCAATGCCAGTGTGTGAAACTGATTTAAAGCTGCTTCTTATTTGCAGGACATCACAAATTTGATGTATACAGTAAATTTTTCCTCCCATCATCCAAAACACCGCCTGGTTTGTTGTGGTCTCCTGCATTTTATTGCACATCTGCTTCATTAATTTCTCTTAAACTCTCAAAAGCATCATACAACATTATACATACTCTGCTATTTCTGAGTCTACCTTCAGTGAATTGAGATGCATTCAGGGTTTATAAAAGGGGAGGAGGGGCTGTCATTGCTTGTGTAACCACATGTGTGTGAAAGCTAAACACGTCTGTGCTACTTATGAAAAGGTTCAAAAAGTACAGGCTTCCAAACAGCTTATCAATTAGTAGTTTAGCAATTAAAAGAAGGCCACTACATCAGTAAGATGAATGTCATTGGACAGGTGGCCTAATGTTGAGCTCTCCCAAATGGTGAAGCCAGGTTATCCAAAAGAAACAGAGCCTCTTACCTTAGCAGGAGACTGAATTTTAAGAACATTTAAGGGGAGACAATTCAATGAAATTTAACTTTCCTAAGGTTATCCAGGAAGTCTCCTCATATGAATGCTAAACAAAATAGTGGTTTTTTTCTTCAGAGTTCTCCAACTTCAGACCTCCCTGTTCTTTGGAAACTAGTGAAAAAAAAAAAAGCTTATTTATGCAATCAAAAATATTATGAGCAACAACTTACAAGTAGTACATTAAAATAGCTAAAAGTGTAATCCATGCAACTGTTTCAGAATTTAAGTAATTGAGAAACTACCAGTAAAAAAAAAAGAAACAAACCCAAAACAAATAATCTTGCCTTAAAACAATATTTGAAACAATGTGATATTTGACTTCTAAAAATGTCCTATATTCACGTAAAAACCCTCTTACATTTATTATGGAATGGAAACAAATGTATTTTGAGAACACAGAAAACAAAGTCTCTCCCACAGCCCTCCATCACTCTTTGACAGGTCAGTGATGACTATGTCAATTTTACTAGTGACGGCGCATTGTTAATTTATTTCAAATATTTAAATATTGGACTAGATGTCCCAGAACTCCAGCTTACCCAAACAGTGTCTATAAAGTAGGTTTTCACTGTCAGAAAACATTCAGGAGATTCTGATGTTGATGCAGTTTGAAGTAGCCCTTCATTTGCTATAAGTGAAACCAACTTATGTCCCCCAGGAGTCAGCAGGACAGCCCAAAACACATGGAAAAGAGTTGGAACTGGGCTTCTCCTTCATACTCCAGCTCTCTCCATTTCAAACAAACAGAGGAAAATGGTAAAGCACAGCATTCTTGGTATGAGCCTGCCAAGGATGGTAAGAGAATTTTCAGCTCTCACCTCGTCTTCTGATAGGAGAGTCTGAATAGTATCTCTACCTCAATGTAAGAGGGCTTTGAATGCGAAGTAATTGCTCCATTCTGTAGCACTGCAGGCATTTCTAGACATACAGAGGCAGTCACTTTTGCTCAGAAAGGAAGTGTAAGATTTATAGCCAGCATTATCAGTGTGACAATGAACAAGTACGAGACAAAACTATCTCAGATATTTTACTAAATCACAACATCAAAATAGTTCCCAAATACATGCAAAAAGACAGGTAGAGAACGAGTCTTCAAAGAAAAAGGGATAACCATTGTGCAATATAAAAATGTGGCCTGGAGGCCACATCTGCAGTGCTGTGTCCAGTTCTGGGCTCCTAAGCACAAGAGAGACATGGAGCTCCTGGAGAAGGTGCAGTGGAGAGCTATGAAGATGATTAAGAGACTGGAGCAAGCATCTCTCTTATGAGGAAAGGCTGAGGGAGCTGGGCCTGTTCAGCTCTGAGAAGGTGACTGAGAGGGGACCCCATCAATGTCTGTCAGTGTCTGCAGGGAGGTGTCAGGGCATGGACCAGGCTCTGCTCAGTGGTGCTGAGCAACAGGACAAGAGGCAACAGGCAGGAACTGATGCCCAGCAAGTTCCACCTGAACATGAGAAAGAACTACTTTCCTGTGCAGGTGACCACACACTGGAACAGATTGCCCAGAGAGGCTGTGGAGTCTCCCTCACTGGAGATATTCCAGAACCATCTGGATCCAGTCCTGTTCAATGTGCTCTGGGATGACTCTGCTTGAGCAGGGAGGTTGGACCAGATGACCCACTGTGGTCCATTCCACCTGACTCATTCTGTGACTCTGTGAATCTGTTTATTTAAAAATCTATCTTAGGCCTAACTCCCAACATACTATTTTATTTCAAGCACAAAGGCATAATTTCTGTTTCCCTGCAAACTTTCAACTCCAGTGACATACTACAGGTGTAAGAGTAAAAAGTAGCCTTTATAAAGAGTTAAACAAAAATTACTACCCACAGATCTTGTTCGAGCACTTCTACTATTTGGGCAGAATTCTTCACACATAATTTGCCTATCTTTAAACACCTGTCAAAAACTAGAATTCATCACCTTCAGTTGAGGTTTCTTTTACACCCCACTCATCATGCAGTGCCTATATGATTAGCTAGTCTGGAAACATACATTTGAAAACACATCAGGTAACTGAAATGTATCATGCCTTTTTCTCCTCCCAGGAAGGCAGCTCAGAAATACATACCTTAAGCAAACTCACAACCCATGGAGGACAGTGACAATTTTACTGCAACATAAATAAAAAAAGTGTTGCTGCCCTTAATTTTTCATGTGCTTATCCTTACTAATTTTTATCCAGTCCTTCAAAATACATGGGCAAGTACACAGGCATGTACCTACATTTTATATACATAAAACATACGGTCTCATCCTTCAGCTGCTGTAGCAAATACAAAGGAAGTGAAAACAGCTTATCTCAAATTAATAAAAAAAAAGCTTCTCCCCCTTGACGATTCTTGCCCTGTCAGTAAACATCTTTGTGTTACTAAAAACCACTTTCTTGTCACAGAACTGGTTATGCCTTTGAAAATTCAAAAACATGTAGAGCTTGTTTCACTCTGATGCATGAGACTATTTTAGCTTTACGTATGTCTTCAAGACACATGGATTTCAAGCATAGTAGCTGATACTTGAAATACATTGTTTTACTGAAGAAAGGTTCTTGGAATTTATCCACTCAAACCAAACACATGCTTCTTATTTTCCCACTGAATACCACTGCTGATCAAAGATTGAAAATACATTAAAAAAAAAAATCTGCTATGAAAATGTAGTTAGGTCGATCTCTCTTTAGAGAATTACTCAAAATCAATAAATAGTTAAGTAGAGGAAGAATGCAGCAATAAATTGGTGTAATATTAATAAAAACAAAACAAAACAAAAAGGTAAAGGATACCATGTCTTACCACATTATCTTAGAAAATTAGTGCTCAGCTGTGATAATGTGTGTTGCTACTAACCCCAGTTGCCAAGCAGGAATTCCTGACCATTGTACCTGACCACTTCTGCCGTCTAGTCAGAACACAGAACACTCCTACAGACTGCCCACATTCCCCAGGATGTCCCAGGCTGGAGAAAGGTCTTCCGTGGCCTTTTAAGTACCAGAAATTAGAAGGATGTTTGAAACAGCCTCCACACACACCCGCTCTCCCTCCACCTTCCCCCAAAATAACTTACTAGACAATGTTTCTGATCCAACAGGTGATCTAAGGCTTTTAGGAAGGTTGTGCACTTTGTGTTTATGCTTTCTCTAATCAGTGGAGATGTTGAGGATAGTCTCTGTAATCCCACCATGCAAAAGGTTACCCTAATTCCCAGGGCTCACTGGAATCTCAAGAAACCTCTGAGACACAACTTCAGCACTCGTAGTTCTTGAAGACACTTAAAATAGATCCTGAAGCTACTTACACAGTAGGGGTACATTTGATATGCTGCCCTAAAAAACCAGCCACAATCTGAGGTGTAAAAACTGTTTTCCCATTTCAAAATTTACACTATTTGCCTATTATGTTAGAACCAGTCAGCAGTGAAGTCTCACATGCCTCAGTCAGATGAAAGAGAGAGCTGCTCTGTCTTAGAGAAAAATCTCAGAGCTTTTTCTCACTGCTGCAGCTGCTCTTTGAACATGAAGATGCAGTAGTAGCACAAGAAATTAGATAACTGCCTAGCTGCATCCACAAACAGCTTTTTCCAATGGGAAGCTAAAAGGAGGAAACATCCTCCTTTGGAGGGCAGGGGGAATGGCATGGGACCAGCAGCCAGAAAAAACATAATCTGGCTAGATTCTCCAAGTCTTGCTAGTGATCCAGGTGATGCTAACCTGCCTGAGTTTCCTTATTAGAAGAACTAGGAAGCTCAGAGCCTGCTTATGGATCAGCAGGCAGCATAAAAGCTGACAGATTAAATTAAAAAGCAAAACTGAGAGGGCACAATCACATCACTACAAATAGATCTCAAAATAAACATGGCAGCAAGTCACTGACAAGGCAAATGGCATAAGAACTATGTTATTTTATAAAAACATATCCAATTTTGTCATTTAAAGGTTATGTCAGACCTCCAATCAAAGGTCATTCTACAACTGTCAGGAGTATGAATTTCAATCATTCATTAGTCAGACCACTTCTGTTGTTAAACAGCATGTCCCCTGACAGACAGCTTCCCCAGCTCTCTCACATTACAGTCACAGAGTTTTTCATCCAATCATTTCCATAGAAGGAAGCAATGACAGGAGACTGAAACAACCAGAATATTTTTATTTTCTTCCATGTATATCAAAGGACTAGATAATTTAGTCCACTTGATGGCTGTGTCCCGTTTCCCCAGGATTTCTCTAAACAGAAAATGCAGGGCATTAAGTGATTTCTTTCAAAAGTTCTTCCCTACAGTTTCCCTTCAACACACCACCGCACTTCTCTGAACATTGAGGGAGTCAGTATTTTATTTTAAAAAGACAAGCATCAAAATTTCTCAGACCACAATGATTTTTCTCCTCCCCAAACTACGACAGGATGCTTGCAAATGTATTAATGATGAGCATTACCAGAGTTACTACAGTTCCATCAGAAATTTGTGTGCTCAGTTTCCATCAGTCTCACAGAATGGGTCAGGTTGGAAGGCACCACAGTGGGTCATCTGGTCCAACCTCCCTGCTCAAGCAGGGTCATCCCAGAGCACATTGAACAGGACTGGATCCAGATGGTTCTGGAATATCTCCAGTGAGGGAGCCTCCACAGCCTCTCTGGGCAATCTGTTCCAGTGTGTGGTCACCTGCACAGGAAAGTAGTTCTTTCTCATGTTCAGGTGGAACTTGCTGGGCATCACTTCCTGCCTGTTGCCTCTTGTCCTGTTGCTCAGCACCACTGAGCAGAGCCTGGTCCACGCCCTGACAGACACTGACAGACATTGATGAGGTCCCCTCTCAGTCGCCTTCTCGGAGCTGAACAGGCCCAGCTCCCTCAGCCTTTCCTCATAAGTGAGATGCTTAAGTCCCTTAATCATCCCTGTAGCCCTCCACTAGACCCACTCCAGGAGCTCCATGTCTCTCCCATACTGAGGAGCCCAGATCTCAACAGGCTACATCATCTCTGCTGTCTTTGATTCCCAGGTGCCTTCCTAGACACAGGCTGTCACTTCTCAAAGATCCACAAGGTCACCAAGACCCAAACAGGAATCTTTGATGCCCAGGGACTTAACTGTGCAAAATTGTCTCTTGAAAACATTTTGAAGGTATGTATCAGTGAAAGAAAACAAGCAAAGAAATCTGCAGGTAATCTGCAGAAATTCCAGGTCAGAAGACTTGCAAAACTACAAACCCATTTTGCTGCCTCAGTTCACTAATTTACTAATTCTGGTCATCCTCCCCAAGCTAGTCATGGAAGTCAGAGTCCTGACCTTGGTCAAAATTCACTCTACAAAGCACTTGATGTCTCTCCTACAGGGGAATTTAGGTAATCTCTGTAGGCACAACTATGAAGAGCAGTAAAAGGGTACGAGAAGATAAAAACAGCATACAACAGCACTGCCAATACTGAACAGGAGGTGTCCCAAGATACCATGCAAAAGTCTCAGCAGTAGCTCTCCAGTGATTATACAATGAATTCTGACCACTAGCACAAACTAAAGTCTGTCCAACTGTTAACTACACTAATCAAAGTAAGGTCAAGATAGAATGCATATATACCTGAGCACAGCTTCATTTTCCTACTAAAAAATGATTGTAAATCTTTCCAGTTGACCTTTCAAAGCTGATCAGAAATCCTCCAGACAAGAGACATCGCAGCTTCCTGCCAGGTGATACACCCTTTGCCTACCCTGATTTTCAAGTTCAGGCCTGAAATGTCACCTTATGCAGGAACTAGGAAGGCCAATACACATCTTTTTTTTCCAAAGCATATTTCATTTGAACGGACAGTTAAAATTAGTCTATCCTCTATCCTTAGCTCCATGTCAGGTACGAGATTTTGTTCTGACACCTCCTGTGAGTTTATCTCAGTATGAAAACAGAAGACAGACGTGGCAGAAAACAAAATGCAGTTTGCAATCTGACACTGGTAACACAGAACCCCCAACACCAAGGAAGATTTGGTACATAAATACTTCCCCCAGACTGTCACTGTAACATTACAAACCAAAAGGTTTATGCAATGCTTTCTCCAACTGGCATTTAAAGCACTATCATTTCATTTGTCCTGCCCCATCTGCATTTATCCTGCTCAAAAGAATATTTTGGTGGCTCAGCATTGTCAGGAATCAACAGCCCCAGTACAGAGGCAGAACCACACAACATTTCATCTGCTAGGTTTCCTGTATATAATTAAGACTATAAAACGTGTTCCCAGCACAAAAGCTGTGCAAGCAGCTGACTGACGTACGGAGTAAGTGTTTAAAAATGTGAAAGCACATTCTACACATTCACACAGAATCTGTAATGTTTCTGGCCCTTATCCAGGACTAACTAATCTTATCTATGCCATCCATACTGAATGTGAATCACTAAGATGGGATATTTCAAAACACACTTAACTACTCTGTAAGGGAATGCAAGGGCTAGACTTGCTTCCCACCATTTGAAACTGTTAACAGAAGCAATCTCCCTTGCTCTGCACAAAACCTGAAACACACTCAGGTTCTCCTGTGGGTAGCAGGGAAGTGCAAGCCAACACGCTTCCCGCTCCTGTACTTGATTATAGATCTGAGCTGAAGTATGAAATATTGTCAACTTCCAATAGCTAGACAGAATTAAGAAGGTTCCTCGGGGTACAGTGCCACCTTCATGCTGCCATTGATGGTAGTGGCTTAACTCCAGCAGACA
This sequence comes from Pachyramphus minor, assembly GCA_013397135.1. Lineage (NCBI taxonomy): Eukaryota > Metazoa > Chordata > Aves > Passeriformes > Tyrannidae > Pachyramphus > Pachyramphus minor. Next base: position 94,906 of record VYXB01005402.1, read on the forward strand.
GGATTTAAAAATCCAGAGATTTCTCCTGTTCTTACACAAACTTCCCAATAACTTCAATGGTGATATTATCTGCTCAGTCTTCAGCAACAGGCTCTTCACCAGCAGCAGGTAAAATTAGATACTTCTCAAGAAGTCAAATATTTTTTCCTTCATCCCACTCCATTCCTGAACATTTCTTTAGAATCCTTTTGACAATTACTGTGAAGACGCTATAGCGTAAGGAGGCAGGGAGATGGGATGGGGTTTAATTATTTTATTATTTTTTCAACTGCTTTTGTCATAATTATATACTATTGGTCATTTTTGCTGATGGCATATGAAGTGCCTTAATTCCTTTCTTTTTACAATATGCTAGATGCTGAAAAATTATTTTTAGTGCTACACGTTTACCTTCCAGCCCAAGTACTCTGTTATGATGAATCGTACATAGAACTAACCAGTGTTGTGCCCAGGTTTCCTAACTGGCTAGTGGAAGACAAACATTTTATTGCCAAAATAAGCTTATTTCTTATTCACTCAAACTGTTGAAGTCCAATAAAAAAACATGGAAATAAACTATGAAATGCAGTTTTCATTTTGTTAGGATTTATGTTTGCTGGAACGCTGGGGGAATGGGAACACACATGACTTTTTTCCAGAAACATCAGTGCTAAATTGAAGCATTGTCACCAAATATTACTCTGGTTTTCATTCTGTGCCTCTGACCAAAGTGCTTTGAGTGCATAAGTGTGTTCTCTGCATTACATTATGAAATGTAGTATTAGTCTCAGAAGCCCAAGGGAAACAACACAACGTACAATAATTTTTTGTTACCTAATAAAAGCTGTCATCAGCAGTATGGGTATAATACGTAATGTCAGTCAACAGTAAGCAATACATTTTAGAAATGTATTTAGGTAGCATAAATAAGTCCAGTGTGAATGTAAACAACTGCAATATCCTGTTTCTCTGTTTTCCCAATGGTTTATGATTTTGGTTGAGAGTGCTGGTCTTGACAACTCTGCGTGTTTCTCCCCTAAAACACACATGACAAAAGTCATAAATAAACGCTTTCACTGCAGCAGCTCCTGGATTTTTTTTTTCCCCTTCACAAGCATAAAGCTCATAACCATCAAATTTTCGGCTGAGCACTGAATTCATTCCTGGAATTTAAGAGGCAGATTCACCTGGTATCAGAAAGGTCTACAAGAGCAGCTTATCTTACATAAAGACAGGCTGCCTACAAGCTCCAACAATCTCATAAATAAAGGATCTCCCTGGGAATGGTCCTAAGTTTCTCTCATTTTCCCACAGACAGCAGTGATGGAAGGGGCGCTGCCTTAAAGCAAACATGTACACACAACCTACTTCAACAAACAACCCTTTTAACTGACACTTTGTGTCCTTCACAGGTAAAAAACTACCAGCAATTGTCGGACTCAAGTTGTAGAGATACCACTGAAATTCAAAGGCTCTCTGAGGGTTATGATTCAGCATTTAATACAACCCTGACCTTGAAAGTAATGGTAAGAATTTCCATTAATATCTGCAGGAATTACATATGCATGCCATGGAGAGCATGAACCTCTAAATGCTTTTATTGTATGATTTAGAATCCCCTTAAACTAAGTATCATGATATTTTAGGGCCTAATGTCTCTCACCTCATCCAAAACTCACATGAGGAGGAAAGGTTTGGATCCATAAAGCATACTGAATTAAAGCCCATAAAGGAAACCAACTGCTTACCAGAGTGATTAAACTCAGATATGTTTCCACAGGGAAAATAAGAAGCTTCTTTACAAAAATTCCTGCAAAAAGGATCTAAAATTCTCTTTAAAGATAGAAATACTTCAAGGAAAGAGTGACTAACAGACAAAAAGTAAGGGAGTCTTGAAATGTAATGCTTTCTTTCCTTTTCATATGTCAACCTCCTCATCCCTCCCCAGCTTTTCTCACTGTATTTTTATTCTTTGAGACAGAGAACACACACACAAACATACACAAAGTACTAGACAGTTCTATTCTTCTATCTTATTTTTTTATATAATTTGCTCCCCTTCCCCACAAAGCTCCTTATCAACAAACATTTTTTTTCTCCATAATACAGTTCTGTTTCACAGCCAAAGGCTTGACAAACATGAGAGGCATCACAATTGTGTTTTCACTGCATTAGTATATGCTAGACCAGTGTCTCATATTGCAGCACACAGTTGTGAAGACACCTGAAAGACAGCAATTTCTCCTCACAAAACAGAGGAATTATAAACATCTCTTTCAGCTTTAAAGGGAAAAAAAACCCCAAAACAAAACCAAAAACCTCTAAAAATTATGAGAAAGCATTCATTTTCTTGAAAAATATTTTAACCTATCATTTCAGAAGAAAAAGTTGTACTATCAAGTGAAGTTTTACTATCAGGCATTTTTATGTCAACCATTAGTATTTTATCTGCTGTTTCTGTTTTGTCCTTTTCAAACGTGCCTGAGCTAAAAGAAGACCCAATTCATTTTCTCTTACAAACTGTACATTTTCACCATCTTTCAACTTTCTTTGGCCTTTAATATTACATTTGAAAGTTCTAGAAATATCTTCATCATTTACAACATTCCCTCAGTGATTCATTTCCACAGAATTATATTCCAGCATCAATTTTTGTTACACGTACTGTCCAAGAAGTTGCTTTCATTACGTGCCACGGATTTAAGAAATTGATTCATTTTTAAACTTATTCATCATTGCACCCGTGACTAATGGAAGTCATGATGTTGAAATAAATAAAAAAAAAAGAAGCTTTTTGTAAGAGGTCCAACAGAAATGGTCAAGGTTAAGAGAATATTGTTTCTAGCCCTCTTCTCATCCTCTCTTTAGGCAAAATGATCACACAATCACACAGGTACCATAAGAAATATTCAAAACATTAGCTGGATCTATTTTGTAGATATCTCCATTAGCAAACATTAACAATTCAAGACATTTGTACACTGCAAAACTAACCAAGAGTGTTCCCACGGGTTCCTATCTATGCTTCCCTCAGTCCTCCACAGTATTGCCAACTCAGCTGTAAATCCTTCCATGGTGGGATAAGGTTGGGCAGTTGCAGACAGGCACAACATATACATACATGTCTGTGCCTTCTCTCTTAGTATACAAAAGTAGAGCAAAAACTGACCAAAGAGAATCCACTAAAACCAGCTTTGGGCCTATAAACTTTGCTAATCTCTTTGGATAATGTTATCCATAAGTCCTATCTTCCAAAATACACACATCCATTCAGATCTCAGTGTCTCTGTCTCCATGTAATACTTCACACAAGGAAAATATCCAAGAAAACAGTAACTATCCATTCACAGATAAAAAAAAGGGGGGGGGGAGGACCCTTTCAGTTCCCTGTATACTTCAAAATATTAACAGTTTAGTTTTCTGAGAAATAACTTTACAATTCTTGATAACTATATCAAACCTCAAAACTCTCAGAGGAGATAGCTGAGATAGGACTGAAGATGACTTTGCTCATGGAAACCGCATCTATGGACACAACTTCCAAACACCACTCAAGCCAATGATGTGATACTTCCCAACCACATTATTCCTTATTTTCCAAAATGTAGTAATTCCTTAAAGAATTCAGTCCATAGTCTTTCTCTGGACAGACTCAAACCAATTCAAGAGGAAAGCCAGAAGCATTCTAAATTTCATGCCACATATCACCCACTCAACGCCTGTCCCTTTCTGTAAAGAAAGACTTGGGAAACCTCATAGCACTAATTAGGTCAGCATTTATCCTCAGAAGTCTAATAACACGAGAGAAGGCTGAGAGAATTGGGATTGTTCAGCCTGGAGAAGAGAAGGCTTTGGGGTGACCTAACTGCAGCCTTAAAGTACCTGAGGGGAGTTGACAAAAAAGGTGGAGAGAGACAACGGCTCTTTTCTCTCTCCATCTCGTCTTGTCTCTCCTTGTCTGTCACTACAAGGGCCTGTAGTGAGAGACAAGGGGGAATGGTTTCAAACTGACACAGAGCAGGTTTTGGTTAGATGTTAGGAAAACATTCTTTACTGTGAGGGTGGTGAGGTAGTGGCACAGGTTTCCCAAAGAAGTTGTGGCTCCCCCATCCCTGTTCAAGTGTTTAAGGCCAGGCTGGATGAGCTCTGAGCAACGTGGTCTAGTGAAAGGTGTCTGCAGTAATACTGAGAATTCAACAAGGAGCACACAAAAGGGAAGAGGACAAAACCACATTTCGATATTCATGAAGAAAAAAGAAAGGTGTGTTTTCAGTACTCTTGCACGCTGAAGGAGGAATACACTCCAATTTTGCTCAGCACATACCCACCAAGGAGCCACAGAAGTTTATGAATGTGACAGAAATGATGTATTTCAAAATCCTTCAAGGTAACTGGTAAGTATTAAATGGGAAACCTGATGACTCAAAAACCTGATGAGCAGGGAAAAAAACCAAGCCAAATAACCAACCAACCAAACAAACAAAAAAACCCCACCAAACCAAACCAAAACAAACAAAAAACCCACCAAACAAACCACCCCAAAACAAAAAAAAAACACAAAAAACAAACAAACAAAAAACACACAAAAACAATCAACCAAACAAAAAACAAACAAAACCCAACTCAAATCCAACCCATTGCCCAGATCACAGAATTATAGAGAGAAGCCAAATTAGAAACAATATTCAAATGAGCGTAGATATCTTTATACAATGTCATAAATACAGCAGCATGTCCCACATAAGCTTTCTGTGGTATATTTATTATTCCTCTAGAGGCACACCACATTGAGGAATGGATGTCATACTCTTAAGAACAATAACCTGGAATGAGATTTTTAATTTTATACAGTCAAATGTCAATAGACAAATGGAAATTTAGCATAAAACAGTACTTAGCACTTTTTGTAATCGAGTCTCCTATTCCATATTTTCCAGCAGAAAATCAGCAGTGAGCTTTCGTGCAATCAGTGTGAGCTCACAACAAAGCCAAAACCCTGCAGCTGCTTCTTTGTGCTACTTAACATACAGGATTTGCCTTGCCAGAACTTAGTATGCTTCCCTTGTCTATTAATTTGTAATCAGTGGATACTGAGACATATATACTGTCACGCTTCCTGAAGGCTCTACCAGGAGGAAAAAGCCTTTAGTGTCTCTGCTGAAGATCATTCTGTACAATTATTCCGTGGCAGCCATAATCATTGCAGTCAATCAGTCCTATGAAACACATCCCCACCCCTGCCAGCACCACCTGTGGGACAGTGGCAGCCAAATGTTAGTTCCACCAGTGTATCCAAGTCTTTCTCCACAGGGCTGTTCTCAATCCACCTCCCATCTCTCTTTCTGGGGGTTGTCCCAACTCACGTGCAGGACATTGCACGTGACCTTGCTGAACCTCTTGGGGTTCACATGGGCACAATTCTAAAGCCTGTTAAGATCCCTCTGGATAGAATTCCTTCATTCCAGAGTAACCACCATGCCACTTAATTTGGTGTCATTCACAAACTTCAGGAGTTTTCAAGCCCATTGCCTATGTCCCTGAAAAAGATCACGAGTCCTTTGGGAGTGAGGGAACGATGTCTTCAAACATAAATGAGGAAATTTCTGGAGAGGGGAGAACAGCCAGGGAGAGAACAGCAGAATATGCTATTTTAAAAAAACAACAACAAACAAACAAACAAACAAAAAACCCACACAAAACAAAAAAACCCACCCCAACAAGCAAACCAAAAAGGAATATGCAATCAGCATGGCTGATCAGAAAATTAAGCTGCTGGGATTAATGGCAGAATTCCTAGGGCTGCTGGCCATCCTAATGCATTGCTCCTGGTATTTGCAGGCTGGTCTCCAGGTTTTGATCATCCCTAGCATTTGCTCCACGGAAAGAGGTAAAAGGCTCAAATCAGAGACATCTGCTGCAATCATTGAGTACCTTGTTTACTAAATCCAACAAGAGCAAAAGCCTGTAGTAGCTCAGCTGCTCACTTTCTGTCATAATTAGGAAATAGTATTTGATTTCATGGGAGAAGAAAACAAGGGCAGTGTGAGAAAACAAAATGCAAGCCTCCAATAAGAGCTGAATTCAGGAAGTTTTGGGTTATTTTTCCCATAGAACAGGTTACAAGGTAGGAAACAAGAATATCAACATGTCTTAACTCCATATTTTGAAGCAATCAATTCAGTAGTTTGCCTATGTTTAGCTCTGACCTGAGAAGTTTGTGGCATATTTGGTCTTATTTTACCTGAAGTCAGTTAGCCTCAAGCCTCCTGAAACAAAAATGAAACAAATGCTAAACCAGCTCTACAGTCTAATACCATATATAAAATGTAAAGGCAAAGTACTAGGCCATGATAAAACTTCAAAATAAGCTTATAAAAGAAACTTGCAGGCCTGAATACTTTGGATGATATTTCTTTTACCCCAAGAGCTTTATTGGGAGCACACACAAATAAACTTTTACCTTGCTATTCTTCCATAACTGTCCTTAAAATTTGAAAACATTCTTTTTCTGTCCTTTTTGCCTCCATGTATGTTTTTCCCTTCTGTCTCTTCATAATCCTACAGAACTTTAAATAGAAACAGGCCTGATGGGAAGCATGGAATGAATTTAAACTAAAACATAGGAACAATCATTTGTCAGGGGAATAGAAGAGAGCTCATGCACGCATATACACACTTGAAACTCAAGTTTTCTGTTGGGAGCAAGATAAGAGTTCTCAACCTGAACCTGGGAGAAAGGACATGCTGTTCTTCCAGATGTTCAATTAACATCACACACTGAGGCAGGAAAATTGGATGGAGGGTGATCTTTCTCAAAGCAATTGAGTCCTGATGATCAGACCTTTCTTCTCTCAATAGAACAAAAGAAATCCCAAGGGATATTTTTTTAAAAGTTTTTAGGAATTTCCATATACTCCAGATTACAGAAGCAAAAATAAATACAGTCAAAAAAAAAAAAAAAATAGACCACAGCTCTTTTTGCCTTTTAACACAAAAAGGTCCTAACACCCCAACTCCTTCTGGGCCCGAACTATCAAATAGATCATTAAAAAGATCTAGGTTAAATAATCTCCATGACCAAAAACCACTTATTTCCTGTGTTGGGAGAGGGCAAGAAGAGTTATAAAAGTGTTGAACACTCTCAAACCAGATCATTTCAGTGTGACTGGTTTCTCAGACTTTACAAATACCAGCAAGACCATATCTACTCTAAATACCAGTTGTAGTTTCATCATCAAAAAAAAAAAGAAAAAAAAAAAAGAAAATAATCCCAAGCCCTGTGCCAAACATATAACATTGCAGCATGCAATGTTATTCTGAGAACAGAACAAAAGCAGTAGCTGCCAAAACCCTGTAACTTATAATTGCATCTTAAGTTTTCTAGGCATTTCAAATAACAAAATATCAATGGAAAGTGTTATTCCAGATAGTAGTTAGACACCTGACAGACTTCAGCTGAAATGTAGTCTTCTTTAGCAAATACACCACCCCCACACACACCAAAAAGACAAAATATCAAGCAATGGGACAACCTCCTTAGTTTTAACATCTTTAAACTGAATTTGCAAGGTTTCTCCCCACTTTCCCTGTGAGCTGGGAATAAGGTGCTTTTCAGAAATGATTGCAAAAAATTAAATTTGCATTACTAACACGTGCTGGGAGGGAATGTCACATGTAAAATCTCATTCTGGGTAAAAGTGAGCACACCATATATGTGGAGCTGAGAATTTATTATCAGTCTAGTTAACGTTTTGGCATTCCATTGGTCCAGCTAATCTACTACAGAAAATTCACAATTCTTAAAATTTTTACACTTATATTTATCACAGAATTGCAGCATAATCTGAGTTGGAAGGGACCCATAAGGATCATCGAGTCCAACTCCTGCACTTGTACAGGACCATCCACAAGAGTCACACCATAAACCTGAGAGCACTGTCCAACTCTTCTTGACCTCTGTCAGGCTTGGTGCTGTGACCACTTCCCTGGGCAGCCTGTTCCAGTCCTCAAACATCCTCTGGGTGAAGAATCTTTTTCTAACACTCAACCTAAACCTCCCTTGACACAACTTCAGGCCATTCCCTCAGGTCCTGTGACTATATCAAAAAAGACCTTTTGGATCCTTCCTTTCTATGTGATGCCTATGTTCCCAAAACCTGTCTGGGTCTGATGGTACTCCCCAAGGAGAGAGGTGGGGAGTCTGATTCATCAATCTCCTCAGCTCTCTCTGGGAGGGGTGGGATGCTGGTGGGGAGTTCCTTTCCTTGTCAGTGCCAGTTCAGATTTCTTTGCATACTATAACCTGCTCCCTTCTCTATGATCCAAGGGAAGGGGTGGAAGGTTCCCCACAGCTCCCCTCCCAGTACCCCTGGGGCTGCCAGTGCCTTTCCCAGCAGCATTCCCAGAACTGGAGGTCAAACAAGCAGCGCAATGGGCATTCTGGGAACCAAGCTCAGCCCTGCTCAGGGCAAGGGCAGCCCAGAAACCCCCTGGGACCCACCACGACCCAGTGCCTGCCCCCAGCAGCATTTACACGTTGCTCTTTTAGATTACACGTAGCCACCTACTTTAATAGATTTATTCTCCAGCTGTTCTCCAGTATGATTCATCTGTTCAATAAAGAGATTGGCACCATTTGAAATTTGTGCTTCTAGACATGGCTAACTGGGGAGCTATAATTCATATTTCACTGTCTGAACTCATTTCGGTGTCTGCTTGCCAGACTTTAAGGTTACCCAGGATTATCGGTCTCTCGCTTTCACCCAGTTCAGTAAGAGACTTAATCAGGATAAGACTCATTTGCTTCAATAGGATTTACTGCTTAAATTAGGTAGATGCTTAAGACTCTAATTCAGCAACGAGTTTAATCGTTAGAGCCTGCCTGTCAAAACAGTAACTCTAATGGAAACAGTGATTTAACACTTATTTAAACCCTTCTATATATTTAATTTTAAATTTGTTATTTTAGTACTGGGCAGAATAGAAAGGAGCATAAGCACATGCTTAAACTCACATGCTACATGCTTTGCTGCATGGATTTCATATTCTTTGAAATATCAAATTAAGCTGGTAGAAGGATTTGCAAACTCTTCTATCCTTTTTTCTTGATAGTCTCTCTCATCAGGAAATTTGTTATACATATACACAGAAGCTTCAGTTAAAGGGGAAAAAATTTCTGCACTTTTTATTAGTAAGAGAAGAGTTATTTGATTAGCATTTTGGCATAGAAGAAGAGCCCTTTAAGTTGTTATGAAGGTGTTCATAAAACAGGTAAAAATGAAAACTTGGGAAGACTATAAAACGTTATTACCATGATGAACTTACCTGTACAGAGATGAAAGTCAGCTCAAAGTTATCAAAACTTGGAAGAACTACAGAACTATACAGATACCTGTTTTTAATTAAAGTGGTGTGTAGGGGGAAAAAATTACAATTCAATCAGTATTTATCACAGTCCTGACAATAAAAGTTATAAAATGCTTTCTCACTTGAAACACCTTTATTTTAGAGTGACTATATGGGGACAAGGACTGATCAAAAGGCTCCTGGACATCCATAAGCAGGGGAATCCCTGCTTTGTTTGTTAGTATGAGCGCTCAACTCCTACTGGACATCAGACCAAAACATATCACTAACACAAGTGCATGTAACCTTTGGTTTCCAATAGGTTTATATATGACATTCTATTAATTATCTGTTTATTAGGTAACATAGAAACATTCCAACATAGGAAAGGGTACAAGAATATTCTTAGCCATATTTTAGCATATGACCTGCAGGACCCAGGATTATATTTTTTTCAATTTGTGTCTTACAAAAAGGAAAAAAATTACTGAAAAAGCAATTTGAAAAATGGGAGCTATTTTTTTAAAAAGTTAATTAAGCAGAAATTTGAACAAATTAGATTTTTAAGAATAATATTATCAGAAAAGCAACAACAAAACCAAACTCTCACCTTAATGCCAGGTCTGAAAAATGGTATTTACTGCAAGGACTCAAGTTAACTTATATTTATCGAGGTATAGCATGACAGCAATAATACCTTTTGCCTTGTACTGTGGAATTACCCTAATTTCTAATAAAATTCCTGCTGGGATGCCGTACCTCACAAGGATCAGGATTTATATGAACTACATCCCTAAGGATAAAAAAAGGGGATAAATTACTTGGAATCTAAAACGATGTGAAATTTAAAATTTAAAAAGTAACCAGTTCACACATTTTTGAACTTGAATCCCAATGAGTAATAATGGATGGATGGAGACATAACAAAAAATTGCACAACTTCTTCTTGTGAAAACTTGAGATCTTAGTAAGTGGACTTTTTTTTTTTCAGGCACGTGTAAACAGTATCTAACACAATGGGTCTCTGTAATACAGCTTTCCAAGCCTCCAGGCACTAATAGAGCAGAGGTATATGACAATAGCAAAAGTTATTCTTGGCTCCTTCAGAAACCTGAACTCTAACTACTGAATTAAAGCAACAAGTTTGAAACTACCACCTTGAATGCAAGAGGAAAGACATGAATTCTTCTAAATTATTATACATCGTAGTTTTTAATGAAAAAAGAAAGCTGAATTCCGTCAGGAAAAGCCCAAACTTTTTTTTGTTTATTCATGCCAACGAATAGTGACAGATATAATTAATTCATAGTCAATTTGTAATTTATACCTCAACCTGTAGAGAGCGGCCACTCTGGAGTTCTAAATATGAAGTCAGCAAAGAAGGAGATTTAGCATATATTTACAAGTATGATTTTCTATTTTGACACTTAACAAACAAATTGTAGGAGTAACAAATATATTCGCAACTCACCTCTGTCAAAATCAAAGTAGGCAGTAACAGGACTAAAGCCATGATCACTGAAGTAGTTTTCTTCAGTGGTCTGTATTATCTGCAGCAATACTGTTGCAATAAACCATCCCATCTACAACTGAGATGATCCCAAAAAGCCATGCCTGAATTATTCTGAGAAGCTCAGCACTGAGATGTCAATGGCACAGACTAACTTGGAAGAGGACTATTCACTTTACCCCTAGGTTAGTGCAATCTTCTCTTATTTTCTTGTTTCCCCATTTAATTTTCTGTCAATAGCTCCATTAACACTAAAATTCTGAATTTTCAAAAACAGAGGTATAAAATTTTTTTGATGTCTACCCCTAGTTTGTTTTTTTTAAAACATGTGGAAGTTTCTTGTAATTTGAACAATTTGCATTGGCTTCTTATAATTGTATTGAAATAATTCACAAAAAGGAAAATGAAGCAAACCTCTTGAAAATTTTATCCTTGAGTTCTGTTATGTGTGAGAAATAGTTCATAATATTTCATATATTTTTTGATTCTTCAGAAGTAAGAAAATCAGCAGGTTTGGGGATTTTTTTATTCAGCTGCTCAGCACTGGTGAGGCCACACCTGGATAACTGTCCAGTTCTGGACTCCCCACTGCGAGAGAGACATGGACATACTGGAGAGAATCCAGTGAAGGGCCACAAAGATGATTAAGGAATTAGAGCCACCTTTCCCAAGTAAAAAGGCTGAGAGATCTGCGGCTGTTCAACCTGGAGAAGGGAAGGCTCAAGGGGGTCTTATCAGTGTGTACAAACACCTGAAAGAAGGCTGTAAAAGCAATGGATGCTGGCTCTTCTCTGTGGTGCTCAGAGGCAGGACCAGACTCAATGGACAGAAACTGAAACACAGGAGGTTCCCTGTGAACACAGAAAAACACTTTCTTCCCTATGAGGGTGACTGAGCACTGACAGGTTGCCCAGTCTGATTGCGGAGTCTCCCTCCTTGAAAATCAAAAGCCATTTGGAAATGGTCATAGAATCTTAAAAGTCACAGAATGGTTTCAGTTGGAGGGGACCTTAAAGATCATCTCTTTCCAACCCCCACTGCACGGACACCTTCCACTAGACCAGGTCACTCAGAGCTCCATCCAACCTGGCCTTTAACACTTTCAGGGATGGGGCATCCACAGTTTCTCTTGGCAACCTGCTCCAGTGCCTCACCAACCTCACAGGAAAGAATTTCTTCCTTATGTCCAACCTAAAACTTTCTTTCAGTTTGAAGCCATTACCTCTTGTCCTGTACTACAGGCCCTTGTAAAAAGTCCCTCTTGCAGACTGTTCCATGGACAAAGCGTTCCAGGACCTTCAACCTCAGGCCTTTGCTCAGGTACAAGCTTTGAGTCAGTCTCCTCTAAGAATGAGACATAAAAGTCTAAGCTTCTTTCACTGCACTTTTCCAAAAGAAGTCTATTTTTCTCTGCTATCCTGCTTTGAATCCAAGCCTAGTTGTGCAGACTTATTTATTTTCAACCTTGGAAGATATGTATTTTCACCAAACTATTGCTCATCAAAGAAGAAGGTGAGGGAAGAGGGAAGGAAGGGAGAAGAAGATATTTAAAATTATATCTTCTCCACAGAGCCAAAATACATTATGCCCTCATTTAAATGGGACTGTGATAGCGAGCCTGTACATGACTTGTCTTCGCTAATCAGTATTCCTCAGTTTGACACTAATGTATCCTAACAAGGACAGTCAGAAGTTGTGTAAAAATAAAGACAGATTTGGCAAAGAGCTGCAACTGTCAATAAAACCTTATAAGTAACTCAAGGTTACTGTGGCAAATAATTCAGCTCCTCTACAACTGCAGATTGACATGGAGAAGGCAAACACTTTTTCAGAGCCCCTTCTTTGCCTGCTGTAAGACAGATTCCAGACAGTTTTCAAACTGGGTGCTTTGAAATCCAAACACTCAAGTTTCACATTTTCATCACCTCTACTATTTCTGCCTGTGAGTAAAGTAAATTGATTGAGAAATCAAGAATCAAGCTTCATTCAAAGCTAACATGAGTACCTGTTGTGCCACATGGACATGACCTCAAAATGCAAATCTGCTGCACCACTATTAAACATAAATGAGCGAACATTAAAAATTCAGAAAAGGTATACTGAATGTCAGTGGCAAGAGAATAATATTATTTTAGTCTGAAGACATGAGAAAAATACAAGTAAATGGTAAAAATTTCACTACTACATTACTAGTGAAATTACACAATAACAGTGGAGGCTCCAAATGGAATTTGGCTATAGTTGTCCACAGGGCAGATTTGGATATAACATGATTTACATTAGGTTTAACATGAAAAAGAAACTGGTTAGTTAAAATGAACTACAGACAGAGGAAGGAAGGAGAGAAGGCAAAGACCAAAAGTAAAAACTATAGTATACACTAACACAGGCAACTTGTGTATAAACTGAGTAAAGCCTCTCTTAGCAGATGAATGAAATATCATATGAAAGTCAAAACTATTTATAAGGATATGGACTCTGTAAAAGAAGCATTTTATGTGTATTTTCTAATAGTTCTTCTGGTCATTACAACCATATGGAAAGTTGAGACCTTGAAAACCATCCAACTCATCACAGCAATCATATTCCTGTCTATAATTCTTTGGTCTAAACAGCTGTATATATACATTATATGTGATGATTTTTTAGATTTAATCTTTATAGCCAAACTCTGAACAGGTGCACAGCTCCTAAAAAAGGTTAAATTTCAAGGTGGGCAGGGTTAAAAAATTAAATACTCAAGGTGGGAAATGTGGGTTGACTTTTGAAAATTCTCCTGCATCTATTGGCAGCTTCAAACATAGAAAAAACTACAAATATCTGATAATAGAAGGTAAGTTTTGAATTGTATACATTAAAGTTGATAAATAGGCCCAGGCAACCTCTATTTTATAAAGACTGTATTTTTGTGACATCTTTATGAAAATACGTTGCTGGATTCTGGAACTTTGGATATTCCTCCTGCGGGATTTGGTGGAGTTATCATCATCTGTTTCACAGAAAGCACTTTAGAATTAAAAAAAATCCCATAACATAACAGGTATTTGTAGGTATTTCGCAGCATAAGAAACCAAGCAGTTAAAGGTGGTTTTGAAATAAAAAATAATTTCTAAAGAGATATTTAATATACTCTGTTGTTTTATTTTTCTCTCTGAAAAACTGTCTAATGTCTAATTACAGAAAGAAAAAAACAAACTCTTATCTTGAAAAGAAATCACAGCTAAAAAAGGCCACTCAAGTTCATTCTATTATTTTATATATTATTTTTATACGTTTCCCAGAATGTCTAGTGGTTAAAAAAGAAAAAAAAAATCATATTACAAATATCTTTAAAAATATGTTCTGTTTGTACTGTCCAGCCTAGCTCAACAAATACCCATGAGCTGTTGCAACACATTTGATTTCAGAGCAATGCATACTAGCAAAAATTATTAATCTAATATTTTTTAACAATAAGTAGGTGCTCTTCTATATTGTACCCCTGATCAATTCAAAAGACAAAAGGTAAAACATTCATCAAATAAATAATTCATTAGAAATTAGGCACCAAGTTCTAAGGGCAGAGGGCTGATACATAAATATATGCTTATGGCTATTTTGTAAGTGCATTGAAGTTTTGAAAGCATCTCTGGAAACTGCTGAAATTAAAATACAAGTCTATATATTTAACAAATTGATGGAGAATTTTAAGCCACATAGCTGGAGACGTTTGGCTTAGGGTCACTTTACATATGCGTGCATTTTCCTTATATATTCTAATATTTTTCTTTCTGGAAGCTACCACTGACTAAATTAGTCTGTTAAAAAAATGTAGAGCAAGACACACAAAAGCTCCCTTCTTCACTCATGTATTTCAATGACATTTAAATATGCCATTAGGAAAATGGAATAGAAAATCTAGACTGCAGATAGCACTTGCACTGAATTTTAGGCTATACATTAAATATTCTAGAATGATCTTAAACCAAACTTAGGGAGGAAAACTTCACCATTAAGCTGCTGCGAGAGCAAACAGAAGAACTATATAACTGCATAGAGAGAGAGCTATACACATATATATGCACATCATATACATACATATGCATGTGGGTGTATATATATGTATGCAGACAGAGTTTCTCAAGCCTTTATTCCTGATGAACTACTACTCAGCTGAGGGGAAAAAGTACAAACCTAACAGCAGGTTGTATGGTCAGCACATACAGCAAGTGCACAGTAGGATCAAGCAATACTAAATAAGGGAGGTATCAAAAGAAAGCTTTACATCAAAGAAAGGAAAATAGTGAGTTACAGAAACAAAACACGACATATAAGACTGTTTAAAAATCAGGTTTTTTAAAGAGTTCATGCAAATATGAACTTTTGGAATCTAACTGAAGATACAGTCCTGTCAACATGCAATATGAATTAATATGAGTACAAGTCTTTCCTTCTTGTATTCTTGGAGAATTGAATTTTGTCCAGTAGACCAAACCCACCTCTATAAATGCAAAGACATTGATTTCTCTTTATGGATGTCTCTACCCAAAGAGAAAATAGTTTCATGTTCCTTATTCAACCTGAATTGAAGAAAATTGACTGTACCCCAGCCCAAACCAGCATAAGAGAGTTCATTGCCTTCAACTCAACTAGTATTACTACCCAAAATCTCCCAAAAACGCATGTATAAGCTTTCTGGTTTGGATGTTATTAGTAAGATATCCTGTATTTCATATGCAGATGACAGTAAAGTCCTAGTGTCTTAGCAAGATCATTGATTATGGAACAGCATAGTACTAAAAGGAGTTTAAAATAATGTTTTATATTAACTGACACAAAAAAAGAAGCAATCTTAAAGAGGAGTATACAGGCAAAACAAAACACTTCTTGATAAAAAAAAAAAAGGACTAATTATAACTCCAACAATTCTCACTCATTATTTTAGGACTACTTGATTAGTCCTAAGAAGAACTGCTATAATTTTATGAAATATCAGCTTCCACCTCCTTAACCGCACCATTAAATAAACAGTAACTTTGTAACCAGCTCAGCATTTACTATCACACCATAATGTGTGAATTTTACAACACTGAAGCTTTATTTCAGCATTTGACCTTGTTTCAGCAAAGAATACACATCTAGATGCAATAAATGTGGTTGATTATCCTGAACTATCAGTCAATGTTTGATTTGCATTCAGGTTTGGAAACCAGAATTAACCACTGCATCTTGGCATGTGCCTCTAAAAACCTCAGGATCACACTGCTGATTCAATCACCTTTCAAAATATCTTTAGGTTCATTGTCTCATTCTGAAAGCTTCCAAAGTCAGCAGCAGCATGTGGGTGTGCCTGTTACAAAAATATTTACTGGATGGGCAGGCGTAACACAAAAACAAGTTACCCTATTTATCAATTTTAATGATATTATTATTAATGAGGCTTTTCTATTCTTATTTGAACTGTGCTCATATGGCTGCACTAGTAACAACTGTTACACTGTGATTAGGTCTTACCATTTTTTGTTAGGTTAACAATAAATTTTTGGTTCTTCCTCTCTTGCATATGGTGTCATCTTTCTTTTCTATAATAATGACTTGTAGCTACATACATCTTGGTTTATTTTACTGAAATGTAGTGCAAAAGCTCAAATGAACTGCATGTACAGTTGTTTTAGATTCTGTGCATAGGCATCAGAAGAGCTTGGAAGTACAAAGTTGCTAAAGGAAAAAAACATTAGGAAAACAAACAACTGTGTCATATTTAGTGAAGGGGGTGGGGGGAGAAGGTATTAAATTAACTCCCTTAAAAGTACACAATAAAACTGCAAGCTCCTAGTCCTTATCCAGAGCTGTGCCTTTGTTGTCACCTCCTTGTGTTTTAATACAGTAGAGTCAAAATGTGACTTTCTGATGCTTTTTTTCCTTTGTGTTTTAATTCTTATTAAATATAAGATCCTATTAAATGGCCTTTTCAAATATAAGGCCAGTTTAAGAACTTTGTGCTTCATTACCATCATACCTGGCTTTTCCTACATAACAGCTTGTCCATTGTGAGAACCTCAAATTGTATTCTCTGCAATAGAGAAACAGAAGGACTACATGAGGTATTAAATTTGGTGTCCAAGGAGCAGAAGGCCCCTACTAAATTGCAAAAGCCTAACCATTTTGAGGCAGTCTGCTGGATCTAGTTTGACTTTGGTGAGACTGTATCAGCACGCAGCAGCAGCTTGATCATCTGGTCAGGGCACAAAACAGACCCCTCTACTCTGCAAACTTACCCATCTTTTCAGGGGCTGAGATCATAAATGAGGGTGGAGGAAAGCCTTGCCTTCAGAGAGGCTGGGAACAAGACCCTGGGACACAGGGTTCACAGAGGTCCAGCTCTAAATGTAACCAGTGTGGAGAGGAACAGGCATCTCAGATGCTCCATGCGTTGGGAAGCAGCTGCTTCCATCCTGAGCAGTGCAGCCATTTCAGGGGCTGGATCTTTCCCACTCACAGGGGTACCATGAGATGGTGTGAAGCTGTTGACACCCCTTCCCTGCAATATGACCAAAAGCTTTTTCTTGGTCACAAAAATGTGACCAACTTTGCTACTCCACAGAGTTCCTGCAGGTGTGCTGAAGAAATGGGTGAGAAGAGAGCCAATTTCTGTTGATTACCTTGCAGCTCAGACTGAGCTGGAGATGGACAATCCTGCTCCCAGCTAAACCTACAGTCCCCTTACCCACACAAAAAGGGATCAATGGCTGTGGCATCTCATCATCCTCTCTTTGCTAACATATGAAATCACACACCAAGTGAACAAGCACCACACTGGATGACAGAAGAGGTTGTTTTCTGATTGGAAGATGAAAGAACAAAAACAAACCCACAACTTCTTTTTTATGGGACAACTCTCTTCCCATCAGCTCCACTTTTTCCCTCCTTTTTTTTTTCTTTTTTTTTTAACATAAACACTGTACGTGTGGAATGGAAATTCTTTTGTATCTTTTGCTAACATTTTGTATACAGTGAATTTCTATTTAAGTCATCAGGAATGTCATTAGGATAATAATTAGGCACTGAAAACTATTCTTCTCCCTCTATTCAGCTCTCCTCCCCCTCCCCTCATGCTTCTGCACAAGTGGAAGATGTTAATTATCTTTCTTAAAAAATAAAAATCATTCTCATGATCATTTAAAAAATAGGCTTAAATTAGATCCTATGATAACTCTCACATACTACTAAATTTATTTTAGCTTAGCAAATATATGTGTGCAGAAAGGTCTTAGGCAAGAGCTGCACTGAGAGGTAAACCTGTTTATAAGCCAATAATGAACATAAAGCACGAACTGTGGGGTATACAGCTCTTCATTTTCTGCACACAGCTTTGTTCCTATCAGTGTGAGAGGAACCTCAGACACATTGCAGTATAAGGAATGGGTTATACCTGTGTAAACACAGATCTACTGAAAATAAATGGAAGATGGAAGAGAAACCATGTAATGTGAATAAGTATTAAGAGTGAAGAGTGTCCATTATCCTTTCTATTACTGTGGAGTAGAGCATAACAGAAAGAAAGCCTACTTCTAGACTCCTTAAATGTGGATTGAGTTAGGTTTTATCTGAAAAACAAAGCTTTGATAAAATTACCACTGGTTTCTGAATGCACTGAAGCAATTTACTTTCCTTTGCTCTCAGCGGATTCCACAGCATATCTGACACAGTCTTCCTAATTTTGGTCTTAATTGTAGGTGGCAAAATCTAGATGGCTATTTAACCATACTAGGGACTGACTTCACTCAATTTACTTATGTCATGTTGGGACTTATAACAACCTATCTGGGATTTTTCGTATTCCTATTTTCATTCTTGTGCAACACTGGAAAGCTTAGGACAGATGGTTCATCTTTATAATACTGTAATTGAATGTGTATTATCTCAGATGTTTTGGCGGTTCTGGATGGTCTGAGGAGGTTGGCTGAAAAAAGGCAGCAAGCTGGTACAATATTGTGATAAAAAGGAAGCAATTATCATGTGCATTTCTGATACATTTTGCTTTGAGTGATGAATCAATCTTAATTCACGTGCAGGCATAAATTTTTTTTCACTGAAGGAATTAAACTGTTAAGAAAAAACAAACAAACAAAGCAATTCATATCTATCAGTCTGTACCTAACAAGCTGTAAACTTTTGCTTTGGGAAAATGCTGCCACTTGATACTGTGACAGAGTAACATCTAGTGGAACATAAAAACAAGGAAGAAAAGCTGTGCCTAGAGGCTGTAAGTTGTCTATATCCATCCAACTCAGATCTAATAAAACCTTAAGTTAAACTGTTATGATATTTTTTAACCAAAATAACAGATGAAATCCGGATATGTGGTATATCTTCACTTACAAGCTGAAATGTCTTTTAAAGTTAAGTATTATTCTTTGCAGTTCTAAATACAGCACAATGTGATGGCAGCTTGTATACCAGTGAAGTGGCTCAAAGGGAGTGAGGAAAAGAGACTGCAACAGTCATTGAAAGTTTCTACTAAATTCTAACATATTCATGGTTACACATGCCAGCACCCACCCAAGAGACTGACAATCTCTTGTTAACAGACTTTTAGTAAGAGGCAAATAAACAGTGATCAATTTGGTTATAAAGAAGACACGGGTCATAAATCAATTTTAATGTGAGTGGGCACTAATTCTCAGAGTATCTTGTATTAATAAATACACTGGATTTTTTTTCTAAACACCATTGGCTACAAGAAGGCAGCAACCTCCATTACTGTCATAATAACATTACCTGCTGCAATGGTTTCTGGGTGTTGGGAGATGGTCACAGTCCATTTTGCTTCTAGAAAATGACAGCATGATTTGAACCAATTTGAAGTGATATGAGTGAGAGTTAGCAAAAAAAAGTATACAAATAATCAAAGGTCCACAAATTAGCCATTTTTAAAATAGAGTCTTGTTATTTTCATGTAGTTAAGAGATTTTTGAGACACATGCATTACATGGTCATTATGTAAACAGGTCTAATAAGAGCCAAGTAAACAGAAATCAATTTCAAAATAAGCCAACCCTGGATAAGTTTGTCCCACGAGAAATGGGAGGTCAAATAAGACCATTTAACCTCTTTATCACGGCTTCCTGCAATCACAATAATAGTGCACTATGTACTAGAGGCCTTAATCTGTATTAGTATTACTATATTATCCACCATCACATCCTTTCTGAGTCCACCTTTGTGAGAGGGCACATCTGTCCGAGGGAACAGTTGCTGAGAAAAAGCCAAGTACCACCAAAATCTTCTAAAGATGTGTACACCCTGTTGTCCAGCACATTGTTATGATCTGTCTACTTGCTCAGCTAAATGAGTGCAGTCAAACCTATAAATTCTAACACAGCCTGTCTGCCTGACACATTTTTGAAGTCAGAAGCATGGAGGTGTTATGACCACAAGCACTGTAAGAACAGGAAGTCATACCACAGGGCCATGAGCCAATAGATCCATCAGTGATCCAAAGAAAAAATCTGTGCACACAGAAAGCAAGAAAGGAAAGGCAACATTCACGTTTGTCTGTTTTATGATGAAGCTTGACAGAGAAAAATTTACATAGTGGAATAGATGTCCAATTACAAAAATTGAGCTTAATCCATCTCTAAGGCTACTGTAAAAAATAATCCATAAAAAGACAAGATGCAGGGAATATAATTTATCTGGACTAGGCAAAAATGTCCACCTCAGGCAGGGCTTTGCATCACACCCAGGTGCTACATGGTTGTCAGAAGAATTAGTGAAATAGAGCCTGAGAGGAAGGAAATTAATTGTTTGCAGAAAAAAGAAAAAGTTTCAGTTTTGTTCTCAATACTACAGAAATAGGTGCAGGTCAGAATGCTAAAGGAATATTTGGGAGAATAAAAACAGCAAACAAACAAACCAACCAAAACAAAGAAAACCTGAAACAAACCAGGAAAAGCCCTACCAAACCCCAAGAACTCCACAATGAACACCTTGGTTTAGTACAATTCATTAATTGTACCTTTCAATTACTCCACTGTTAATCAGGGCTGAGGAATGGAAAAGGTGAGAACACAGGGTTTACCCTTCTCTGCTTCTTTTCTGAAATCTGATTTTAATATATCACACCACAGGCCCAAAAGTTTCCACCAACATACCAAGGTAAGGCAAGAATGGGACTCCACAGAGAATGTGGGACAGCTACTATCAGTGTGCACACCCAGGAAGACCATAATAGCTAAGCAGGAAATAAAGCCACTGCATGAAAGCCTTCCATCCACACTCAAAACTGGGAATAGAGTGACAGGGTATATCCAGAAAGTTGTGAAGAATTCTAACTTCACTAATGGGGGCTATCAGTGAAGAGTACCATATCAAGAACTCTACACACCGTCCAAAAATAATTTACACAGGCATCTGCCCACCCTCCCAACACTGCACAACAACTTAAGGTTTACTATGGTACCAATCTTTTTACTCTGAAAAGATACCAACAACTCACTCTTTTCCAGATCAGCATGCTGGATCTCTCTCTTACGCTTAATTTTGTTTGTTTAAAAAAGTAATCCCTACTTTCTGCCAGCAAATTATATTTTTTGGTCTCAATTAAACTTTTACCCTATTTTATTCTTATTTCTTTCACTAACTTTCTAATACATCTTCTGCCTAACTCTTCACTATTTTACTAAAGCCATTCTGACAATTCCATCACTCTTCCCACTCTTCGAGTAAAAGTGACAAAAAACTACCATACTCATAATTCCTGCCCCCAATATAGATTTTCTATTAATAATAAATAAGTCAGCTTTCCCTCCTCTGTTTTTGCTTTTTTGTCTCTTGACTTTTTGCGACTGTAATTCTGTTTCTGCACTACCTCAGCCCGCTCTAGGCTTTTAGATATTCCACCAATACAAGCTGCAGCGTCCAAACAACAAAGCTTGTTGTTTAACTAAAAGCTTCCCTGTTACAGTCCCTCTAACAGTACCTTCTTTTCTCAAGAGAGCAAGCTGTAACAACACCTGAACATACTTAACTCTGGGAAAGAGTGAAGTTGGGAGCACCAGCCATTGGCAAAACAGCCACACCACACCACACCTGCATTGGTTTAACCCCTTTAAACTTGTACTGCTGCCCTCCAAAGGCCTACTAAAGAAAAAAATCCTAGAATTGCTATTACAGAGAGTAAAGAATTTTATTATAGGTTAGTTAAGATAACTCAGGGTGTCCTTTGTTGTCTGTTAAGTTAATCAAGTATTGTGGGTGTTATGGTACAGAGCAGAAATTGTCTCTATTCTCTGAACAATAAATTAATAAATTAATTCATGGCTGCCCATTCATACAGAAGTGACTGGCAACGCTTCAGAGCAATTTGTCTCAACACACACCATAATATATCAAGACAGCAGTGTTTTTTGAAGCTACACAAAGACACTGAGTTCCTCATATTTTGATAAAGATTTCATCATTCTTTGGGGTGAAGTTAACAATATCACAATTATTGGTAATAGGTCTCCTTTTTCTAGCTTGCCACTTATACAGAATGCATCCTCTGCCCAGGATTGCCTATTGCTTTCATGCTCAGACAGTGGTACCAACTCTGGTATTAAAAGTGTGCTTTGAACTGAATGCTCTGATATGTTCAAATTCAAACACACTAAAACTCCATAAAGCAGCAGGAAAAAGATTCCTCCACCCCAAAACACAGCAAACCCCACTTTTAATCTAAGGGTTAAATCTAGCAAACTGTTTATGCTTGTTCTTGTATTTATCGCAAGTAGTCTTACTGAAATCAGTAAGATAAATGGGTCCATAAATCTTTAGCACAAAAGGGCCAAAGAGAGTAAAAAAAAAAACATTACTCTTTCCAGGCAATTGATTTGCTCAATCCAAGCAACTCTCACCCAAAATCGAAATCACATCTTCTGATCCCTAATCCTGTGTTACAGCCTTTCTCTGTCAGTCTTCTGCTCTCCCACTTCAGACAAATTACGAACTACAAGGAGCTTATCTCCCAAAAATCTCACAGAAAATACAAAAAACCCAATCTACATAGAGTGTGACTAGTTTACGTGTAGCACTATGCTTTTCTCAGCTGAGAATCACACTTAACCTGAAATACCTGAGTGATCAACATCTTACTGCTTTAACATGTCAGCAATGGGCACTTACCCAACTCCCATCTCCAAAACTCCCCCCCCCTAAACCTTTAACCCAACCTGAGAATATTTAAACTTCTTACCTGTCCGTGAATTTTCTCTCCAACTCTCCGAATCCTGGCATCCCTGACTGGCCCTGCCCACCCCTGAAGCTCCCCCCCGCTCCAAGTTTACCCACAACTCCTATCAGCCTCCCAGGGCCATCAGCCCCTGCTCCAGCTGCAGTCACAGACCAGGTGAATCCTGACTTCCTGGGCTGATTTTGACCCTGCATCCCCCCCCCGCGGGGTCCCTGGGCATGAGCTGCTCCTGGGCTGAAGGTGGTGGTAGAGACCCTGGCTGTGAAACCCTCCCAGAGCCCACATGGGTCCCCCAGCGCCCCGGTGTCAGGGAGCTGCCAGACATCGTGGCACTTTGACAGGGATTATCTTTCTGCAGCATCAGGGGACTCGAATACTAAGTTCTAGCTGTTTTGTGGGGGGGTTTTTTTGGGTATTTTTACTTAGTGGAGTTAGCAGCAAATTCATCAGTAATCAATAGAGTGGCTCTAATTACTTTTATGCCTCTATATTACTGCTTCCCTCTCGTGCCAGTATCCAGCAGATACAGTGGTATCTTCAGAAGTCATGGACTGATGCTGAAATTAAACTCTCAAACAATCAAACACTTTCCTTAGTCAAATATTCAGCATGTTCAGCATGTTCATGTCATCCTTCAGCATTAGACAAAAAAATACGGATGTTTTAGCTTAAGGAGTTTATGTTGCCTTGAAGAACACGAGTGTATTGTATGGAAAAAAAATGCATGGCAATGATATTATAGCTGTGTATTGCATCATAAGAGTATACAAGGGGTATTTATATGTTTTCCTTTACGCAAAAGAAGCAAAAATCATATCTTACAGAGTAAATGCCTTAAAGTTTTTTAAGGATACTACTTTCTACTGGATATATACCTTTTATAGAGGATAGAATAAAAAGCTGCAGCTGGGCATGTCATGAATACCAAGAAGGACAGAACCATTACTCCAGTGCAACAATTAACACTTGCATCTCATCAGGGAATGCTCTCATAAAACTTGTCTATAATTAAATCCTTTGCATAGGAAACCTCTGATATACATCACCACTTTCACCCTGTGGTACTTACCACACAGTAGTTTGAATTTCAGTTAAATGTGCATTTAGTATGTGCCATTACTTTCTCTAAATTCGTGTTTTCTAAAATATATCTGTAATTAATAAATTCATTTAAAGGAATTTTTTAATTATTATTATTTTTATTTATTATGGGTTTGGAAACTGTCATGGCAGTACATAGCAACTTCCCATTTCTTGTGGTTAAAGATTGTTCAGCCCTTCAGATATGGCTAAATCATAAAAGTTTTTTTCCTCTGATACATGATAAAAATAAGTGCTGGAGTAAAATTCATTCATCATGTTATGGTCTAAGACAATGAAACTCCTTTTTATACTTTAAAATAATAAGATATCATTTCTCCCTCACTAGTTTAGTCCTAAGAGATGGCATTTGTTTAGCAGAAAAAGCTTTTATTTTTAATTAAAAACTATTTTGTCAACCTTATCATCGGATTGCCTGAAAGAATTCTACAAATGTGTCCTTAAGCTGATCACTCTCCTGCGAGATGTGGTTCATTCTGCTTTCTCAGCAATACCACTGACAATATATTGGCTCCAACTGGATGCGTTTCATTTTTTTGTTTAATCACACTGAAAGATAATGTTACCTTTTTTTCCTAAAAAATTTTTTTTTACAGAAATTAAAGTATGACAGTAAGCTCAATTTAGAGGTTTAGCTTTTTTTTAGGAAGTGTTCAATAAATCACCAAAGAAGTTTTAACCATATCCCCAAAAAGAATCATTTTACGGATAGAAATTAGTTTATACATACAGTTTGTTTTTCAGGATCTGCTAGGTCTCAAATGAAAAAGTTAGTAATCTTTTGCCAAGAATCAGTGTGGCACATTTTTTCCATTTCATTTTGAAGTGTTTTTGGTCCAGTGCTATCTGTGACTAATTCAGGAATGACATGGGTACACAAATTGTCCTTATCAAGACACCTGAATATAATTTTAAGTATTCTATCTTGTATTTCGAGTAACGTCTGAATCACGTGAGAGCATGTTATATTGTGACAAGGCTGAATTTTTAAAAAGTTGAATCTGTTTCTGAAGATTTCATACATTATCTTTCCATTATCACTAGTTTGCAATAGTTGCATTTACTGCTCACCTGTAAATTAAAGGGGGAACCTCTCCTGCGGCCAGTGCGCTGAACTGATTGACTCTCGAGATACCTGACCTAGATTTGTGCATCATTTCGGAAAGTCTGCTTATTTTCTGAGCAAGAAACATGACTATATGAAAACTTTTTAGTGGCATACTGGTGTTAACAGGACGTTAACAAGTTCTCTCACACTCAGTTTTTCAATACAAAATGGTATTTTTGTTAATTGTTAGCACTGCCACGGACACTTAGAGGAACACGTGCCTAAGACATCCTGCAAGGTCAGAGCTGAAGGTGTATGGAAGGAAGAATATACAGCTGTGAAGATTTTGCTGAGTAGAACAAAATATTTCTCCTATGTGTGGCCCCTTCATTCTTAGGCTGGTGTGGTTTTTTAGAGCTTAGGTGGCACTCAGAAAGCTGATTCTTAGGCATGAATACACAATCTAGCAAGTTTCTCTTAAGTCACTTCATTTTACTGGTGGTAAAAAAAGAGGCCATAGATTTTCTTCTTTCAGGGAAGTGCCTGTGCTGTATTCTCCAAGGTGTGCTTTGCCTGTCATCCATTTTACTGGAATACAAACCAGCACTGCAGTAAAAGCCCATTTCATGGCAGACTATGCCCCACCTGTTACCATCAGCTCCTGGTGGTGCTGATGCAGTTACAAGACTTTTGGAAGGTTCAAGGTTTGGCAAAATAAGGAGGCTTCTGCGGATAGTATCTTTATCTGGCATATACTAAATACCTTTAAAATGTTGCGCTTGTATGGAAAAAAAGGAATATTATCTATCAACACTAACACTTAGGGGGCTGATCGTAATGGGCCTCAAGCTCAGGATGCTACAATAGATGTATTTTGACAGAAAAGAGAATGATAAATTGTAGGTCTGTGTGAGGATTTTTCAGTACTTCTACAATGGGGGTAAAATAATTGATATGTTTCTTTTTGGCAGTGAGACTCCTAATGAATCAGACATCTTGACAGAAAGACACTTAGCAAAAATAAATGTAACTACAACACTTCATTAAAGTAAAAGTATCTTTACTATTAATATACAAATGGTGAAGAGTGACAAATAATTGATATACTTTAAGCCATACTTTCAATGTCTTTCATAAATACAAAACCAGCATCTGCGATATTACTTCTTTTTACAGTATAGAGATATATATATATACACAGCATTTCATCGGGACGTAAGATTCTGAAACAATAAACAAACTAGCTCCAGTGGTAGCTAACTTATCAATATATATTTCAGGTGGCATATATCGCAAGTGGGCTGTTGACAACATGTGGAATAACAAAAACAATATATGGTATGCTTTAGCTTGTACTGTACACAGCATACAAATACGTACCGAGTGCTCATTGTAGCAGGAAAGCTTTTTTTTTCTTTTTCTTTTAAAACCTTGTCTAAGTAGTTCAAAATTCTTAGTGAGAACTCTACACCACGAGCAACAAAATTATCCTCGGGGGGG
>VYXB01005402.1:121607-244242 GCA_013397135.1 Pachyramphus minor
GGGGGGGGTCTGACTGCTTTATGTATTTGTCACTGCTCTGTAGAGACTCTGAGGGTTTGTTTTCCCTTCCTCCAACCCTCCATTTTAGCTTTTAAAAAATGTAGCCTAATTACATGATAGAGCTAAAGGACACAGCAGGGTTAATGTTCTCTCTTCTCTGGTTTTCACAGCTCACAGTGCCCTGCCTTTTGGCAATGCCCTTCAGCAGCCTCTCCGGCTTCAGTAGCTCCCCATTTCCCCTGTCAATGCTAACAAGAGATGCTCCTGTTATCCAAGCCCTCTCTTGGCTCACTCTTTGGCACCCGTTCTCTCTGGAAGTTGCTTTCCTGAACTCTGTTGGCACTGCATCTGGTCATCCTGCCCGCTCCCGATCTCACCTGTGACTTAAAAGCTGCCAATACAAATTTGGCAATAAATATTTATCTCATTTCTCTGGGCTAAAAATGGCCAATATTCAAGTTTGAAAGTCAAACATCATGAGGCTCTCAAAGCCTGTTAAGAGAAAAGATAGACTGCTGAACTGTGATTTCTCAGAACCTGATCCAAGGCCAAATTTGTAAGGCTTCTTTTTGGCTCAGGTTCAAATAAATTGATATAAGAACACATCTATATGTGCAGTGGAAATACTTAAAACTTACCACTTAAGATCACTTAAAACTTAGTGAGTGGTTTCCCCCCACTACTAAAGAACTGCTTTCAAGTGGACAGGCTACTTCAGGAACTGATATGAAAAAATCTGAAAAGGGGGGGTGGATCCTTTTTAGAAAATATTTATTTAGCCATTGTAGATTTTCATTGATCAGAACAATTATCTGAAGCTAAACAAAGAGATTTAAGAAGAAGCATTATTTTGTAGAATGCTTTCATCCTCACCTAAACAAGTGTCACAATCACAATGAATTATTTAAAGGGATGTTTTATTTCTGGACAAATGGTAAAGTATGGGAAAAAACTGTCATCAGATATTCTATCACCATTTCCTGATCAGTACAAACTCCTGATAGAAAAATCTCCTCCCTGCGAAATGTTAGCAGGAGCCTGGTGGGACACGTAAGTTCCACTTACACCAAGAAGCAACTTGATCAGCTGAGGACATGCAGAGATGGATGGATGAAATTCAGGCCCTGCTGAAGTCAGTTTGTGTCTTACAGCCCAGTGACACCTGGATGACACTGTGGCCCTTCCTGCAGCACCCTCAGCACCCCTCCGTAGGTCAATTCATAACAGGGGTCTTGAGCTTTTCGGAGGTTCTTTAAGCAGGAGCGAATATCATCCATCAGACACAACTATGCTACAAAGATGTTACTTCCCATGACAGCTTACCCAGTGATGGTGAGGCTGCAAATGACTGTGAAACAAATGTTCACTCCAGTTTTACTCCAGAGGTAAAATGGTGGGAAGATGTTCCACACCAACTATCGGACTTGAGAAAAGATTTTAATGTTTTAGGTCTAAGCACTTGAAAATAACTAAGGAGACTTTCTGTCTGACTCTTCAACTTGATAAATTGGTCAAAACACCCCCACACATCCATCATGTGCTCCATCTACTTGAAACTTTTCAGCAATAATACACCCACTATGACCCTCTGTGGAATTGTGATCTCAACTGATTTTTGCAAATTTTGTGTTTAAAATATTTACGTGACTTGACAGTAGTATCTCCAGTTTAATGTCACGGTAAAGCTTTCAATTATTTTAAACAGGCTTTGTAGACAAATTATTGAAGATTTTTCTTTAATAAAGCAGAGTGGCATGCTATCAAAAGGCACAAATACATTTCCATTATCTGGTCTAGGAAACAGAAAAAAATGGCATGATGATTATACTACAGTTTGATGATTGGCACTTAAATAAATAATCAAAGTAATTACCATCATAAAAAAGAAAGCCACTTTTTTTTTTTGGATGAACATCAATGTAGAGGCTGAAGACAGCAGGTGGAATTTACTATACCAGGGACTGTTGTCAAACAGCCTTTGTAGATGACGGTCACTGTGTAACTACGTTGTAAATATCTATGAAGAGATAGAAAGGAGGCCCAATCCTGCAAGTTCTCCTATGAAAGTACATCCATCTTCCTGCTCGCATCCACCCCACTGGTGTCAGTGAGGTGCCATATGAGGGGTGGGTTCAGCCACACAAAATTTCTTGCAAGACTGAGGCCTAAATAAATTAATCTTTGTCACATTAGGCATTAGCATCACCAGAATAGTAAATATTTTTAAAACCACAAAAAAAAACTTATAAGTCAAAAAAACCCAAATAAACAAACAAAACCAAGAAAAACCTCTCCAGGGTACATTCATATACTAAATTGTAAAGTATTAATTAAAAATTTGTTACTATTGTGGTAAATCAGAACGGAGGTCTAATAAAAAAAATATAACAAGGAGTTCTAAGTAATTTTACTTAATTGTACTCCTTACATTTTTTGTTGAAAGAGATTGTCACTGCCACATTTCATATCAATAATAATTTCAATGGCTCCCTCCCACCCTCGTCCCTGGAGTATGTTAGTGTAACAATTCAGATTACTTTTACAAATAGTTATATTTTGTCAACTCTTCTGACATTTCATACTAACACTTAAAATTACTTTTAGACAGTAAAAGTGACATTTATACAGATATCTGGTTGTTGTTGTTGGTTTTTTTTGTTGGTTTTTCTTTTTTTTTTTTTTTTTTTTAGTCTAGAATAGGAAAAGGAAATAAACAAATGTTGTTATTCCAGTTCTACACATATCTTACAAATTACTATGAGCTGTCCCTCATTTGGAAATATTTCCCAATATCAGTGTTTTTCAGCATTCTTTCACAGAGTTTGGCTTTCTCCTGTACAGCACAGAGTCAAAGCACAAGAGATTACCTGTTAATCCACAGACCAAAAGGGTATGCTTGGACAGTCCATCAGCAAATAGAACTGTTTTATTCACAGCCCTCACATAGCCCAGCTGGCAAGAGGCATAACAGCAAGAAGAAATTAAATACTCCTGGAAACAGCTTTTGATTTGTAAACCAATATAGTGGGAAATGCTTTTACTTCCAATATTGCAATAATTTTGCAGGATATTTTGCTTGTAAAGGGTAGGATAGGCATATTAGTAATAAATGTGCTGACGAGATCTCTTAAATCTTCTAATCCCTTCACACTGTAATTAGAGGCCATATTAGGGGTTAAAAAAAAAAGAAAGAAAAAAACCCCCACCAATATAGAGATCTTAGGTCATGATTTGTGTGTGTGTGTGTGTAAGTCCAACTAAAGAAGTACTAAAATTTAAATGCATCTGCAGTTGATCCTGGCCAGTGTCTTTTCTGTCCACATTGTATAGGCAGCTTCTTGTGCAACTGATCAGGCTGGCTTCAGGAAAAGCACCATTTGCCTAGGGAGGATTGACTGATGTGGATATGCATGGCACCACCTTACTTTGTGATAGCAGGTAGAAGAGCAAGGGTGGCTCCTGCCTTCATCCTCACCCTGGTAAAAATATTGTGTGAGAGGATGTTCAGCCAGACCAACCACATGGTTCTCAACTGCTGGAATTGCCCAGGTCCCTTCCTTCCATTTTGATAGAGCAAATACATACTTTGTAGAAACAATATATATTTATATATATAAATAAGACAACTGGTTCTCTTAATTATAGGTTAGGGGGCAGTTCAGCTCACTGTGCACTCAGAAAGAAACAGAACAGAAATTTGACAGACAAGCAGCTATTCAGTGGTACTGCCTGCTCAGGATGTTGGAACAACAGTGAGAGGTCATAAAGGAATGTCTTCACATTTTCTTCATGCACAATTAGTGCCTTGGCCTTAAGAGAAACTTCTTCACAGCAATTTTGAATTATTATCTTCCATGACTTTCATCCCACATTGCTATCCCCTCTTACCCATTCTTTTCACTTTGGTACTGCTTTTGTAAGAGCTTGACTTCTTGTCCTAACCACACCAGTGCTATGCCTCTGTCCTCAACTACTTGTTTCATTGCAGGTATTTCCCAAAGTAAGGAAAAGTTGTAAAAAAGCCCCATAAAATAACCTGGTTTTGAAAAAAAAAAGAAAGCTCTAAGAGCTAAATATATCCTCCTCACCTCTTTCAAATGCACTTAAGCTTGGGTTAACAAGAAGGGTATTGTGATTTTTTTTTCCCCTCAAATTTAAGGACACCCTCTTACAATTCACTTTCAGTTTTACTACACAAAAGACAACCAGTGTAAGAACTTCAAATATGAGCAAAATTCAGATATAGCATGGACACAAAATTTGCTGAGCAAAGCTACACTTAAACCTCAGGCAGGACTTAGATATGGAAAATCCACAAAGTACTCTGCCATTTACTTCTGACAAGTTGAATTTTTCAATCTAGTTTTCTATATGGTACTTCTTCCAAAGGAAGACTTTGACGAATTTGGTAAGTGGGGACACACTATGCTGGAATGAAAACAAATTATATTGTTCCAATTATTGGCATCATTAAATCAATGATACAAAACATGAATTAATTTTGCATCAAATAAATCTGTCAAATTTCAAAGTGGGGCATGTTACCAGAATAATAAAAAGGAATATCTTAAGGAAAGCTTGACAGGAAAAAAAAATAATTTGGCTGAATATAATGACTGCATTAGTTAATAATTTAATACTGTTCCTAACTGTTAAGACAAAGTCTGCCTTTCCATCTGTTCTTACATTTTATGTGTTAAGACAAAGGATATCACAAAGGAAATCACAAAGGATCAACTGCTGTTTGAATAAGGCCAACCTTAATGTTTTATGTACTGATTTGGAAAAAAAAAGTATCTGTTTCAGTAAAACACAGTTTCATCCCCTAACTAAATGGTTTGAACCATTTAGATAAATGAAGAGAAAAATGAATATTCTATATGTATAAATATGGTGGGACAAATATTGTAACTTTTCATTTGAAGATAAGATTATGGTTAAAAAAGAATTTTCTTTCCACACCTTTGCTGCATTTTAGTCCACATGTAACCTCCAAAACTTTAACATAGAAAACCCAAAGCACTGAAAATCCTGGAGCCTTTTGGAGTCACACTCATGTAGTTAGGATGAGGCCAATATACCATTACAAAACAGTTACCAGTTTTATTTATATCCATATATACCATCGTGGTTATCAGCTTTTCATTTTACCGAAGAACCCAGGTGAAACTGCAGGTGGACTTGCCTTTGTGTGGAAGAGTGGTTTTTTGTTTGCTTCGAGTGATAATCACAGCGGTAATGACCACTGAGTGTCTGCCAGTGCTAAGGGCTTAAAGGTTATACTGAAACTGTTTTTCTTTTTTTTTTTTTTTAAAGGCAACCTAAACTTTCATTATAAATGGAAATAAATACAGTAGCATATTATGTATGGCATTTTATGTATGTAGCTTGCACTGTAAGATCTGGAGAGACCTGATATGCTGTTTGTGGCTGGGGGTGCTCTGCAACTTTCCTTCTAAATAGACATGATTTGTCATAAAATAAATTACAGTTCTTATTCTGCAGATTTGTCAAATTTATACCATGGGACTTGGTGTCAGCAAAACTACATACTAAAACCATTAACAAAAAAATAGAAAGGAACTGTAGACAGGAACTGTTTCATCATATGTACACACGTACTAACTATTCCAAGCTTAAGTTTCCCAAGAAATTAAGGTCAGCTGTAAAGTTTTGGTCACGGGATTACTTCAATCCAAATGCAGTATCCAGACAGCTGTAGTTTATCTTATTATGCTTTGCTATCATCTTCTTTTGACTGGATGATGTCATTAGCAACTTTGATTTCTATGGTTTCTGGATTTAAAGCTTCTTTGCCGTTTTCCTCCTTTAATGGCAGTTTCCTATCAGAAAAAAAGAGGAATCATGATAATAATAATAACATTATAATAATAATAATCATGGTAATAATAAATAACACAATCTGGATTTTAGGTCTATAACATCTGTATGACTGACACAGTTTACAGTGTTTCTAAAACCTTAATTTAGTGAAAATAATTTGTAACTATTTTATTATGAGCACTGGGGTTCTTTGCTTTTAAATAAATCCATATTAACCCTTTCTATTTCTACAAAGCCATGAAAAGCTAAAAGTAACATGATAAGAACATTGCTGCTGCCCAAAATGCATTTTTTTTTCAACAAGACAAAATTAAAAATAGAATGTCAAATAACTTGACCCAAGACAGCAGACACCTACAGTCCAGCTTTTTTGCTGAATCTGGATTAAACTAATTTTTAATGTCTGTTTCTTAATGCAAATTCAGTTTTATACAAAAGAACACAGCTATCATTGGATATTATGCCAAGACATAGGTAAAGAACTTAATTCTTATAGTTCATAGTTATTTAGAAACTTCTACAATTTAATTTTCATAGATCACACAATATAGCTTCAGTGATAACTTACAACTCTTCTGAGACTTAGTGAAAACTCTGAGGATTTTTATAATACCTAATACCAATTGCAAAATAGGCCCCACCCTTTTGAATGTGATTTCATTTCAAAAGGTCTTGAAAATCATTGATTTCTTACTGCCAGTAATTAGCTGTCAAAAAATATAGCTGTCAAAAAAGATGTATGGATTACTGAGATGTTCCTGTAATAATGTCTCTTGGGCATAATAGATGTTAATTGTGATTCCAGTTCAGGTTTGCATATGCCTTTTTTATTCATAATAACTGTTAAATCTTTCAGTAAATTTCCACTGTGATTGCTTTGATGTCCCAAAGAGCAATAAAATGTTCAAAACCTGTCTGAGGAATCCCTTAGGAATGTCTTGTAATAACAGTGTTTAATAACAGCAAATAAAACAAAACAATACTCGAATTCCCAGCCTTATGAAATGTAAGTCTCCTGAAATGAACTAAGAAAGACGCTGTTTATCTGGAGGTTAAACAGTGAGCACAACCTATATTTGAGAGCAATCAAAGAGAAGACTAACTTGTTCTGTTACAGTAAAATATGTGGGGTATATTATCAGCTGTCTGGCTCTGAGCACAGAGGGACGTCTCTGCTAATTGACTGTTTCCCGTGGCACACCCAAGGGAAACAGATTTCAGCCCACAACAGGACGCCTGAGAGAATGGAAACAACAGAATCAACACAAATGTCTTTTTAACACAGGATAAAACACTGGGGCAGAGGAGGTGCAGCTTGTGAGATGCATTTCAGGTGAGCAGGCACATGTGTCAAAGATCTGATAAACTAGTGTTAAAAAAAGGAAAAAAAGATCTAATTTCATCTGGTTTTAATAAAGGCACAGTAATTTTTCAAAATATGATGCTGAAAGGGAGGAAATATTTAGTCAAACTAAAAACTGGGCAATTTACAGAATGTACTGTGTGGAAATTTAAATAAATTGGTCAAAGTGGAGTAAGATTGCGTTACAAATAATTTTAAATTATTTGAAATAGGAAGATTTGCTAGAACCCTATTGAAGGATACCGGGCATCACTAAATCTATGTTCATACAAACATTGTGATAAAATTAACCTTGGTTTACATACAAATGAGGAACAACAAGAACAACAACAAAACCTACAAACAAGTAAAATATTTTAGTCATTGAAACTTTCCTCATCACAAAGTCCATGCACCACTCTTTGACCCTATTGTCTTTAAAAACTTGCAGTGGTTTTTTTATATGATGTGAGTTATGAGTGCAGTTATCATTAGACATTTTTCTTTTTGACTATGACAAGATTTTGGGGTTTTTTGGAATGTCTCCATTTCTTTCAAACATTAATTCCTATTTAATCTTTATTAACAGATTAATCATTTTAATCTTTCCCTTAACTAATTCAAGTTTAAATGTTCTAATTACACCAATTTTCCTACACCTAGTTTTTCTTTAGCTACATCTGTTCGAAATCATTTTATATATTTCAGCTGGGTAAACGAATGCTTTCAAATCTTAAAGCGTTTTATAATAAAAGCCTTTTGGGGAGAAAAAAAAAAAGGACTAGAGAACTTTAAAAGTCTTTTTTGCTTTAATCAGATGCTGGCTGCAATCAATCATTAATAATATTGACTTCCTCTAGCACTGCATGTGGTTTAACTGCAATAGTCTGCTGATATTACCCATACAAAACTTTAACTAGAATATTTACCTTTGTATTTTAGAGGAAAATGGCTCCATTTTAATATTGGAATTCACCCAACTTCATTAATACTAAGAAATATTCATCCAATACTGGAATCACAATAATGTCAGACTAGGAAGGTAATTATAGTCCCACATTGCATGTGGTATTTTAATCATATTACAGAAATATGATATGAAATGCACAGCTTAAATTGATTTCCTGCCAGCATGGTTACAACTTGTTGACTTGCAGGTAAAAGTGCTTTGAGCTAATCTGTCACAGAAGGATTCCAAACCTGGCTTTGACAAGAACCACCTGAGATAAGGTAAAACATAGATTGGCAAATGATATACTGAGTAATACAATGAAAGTTATTGTTGTAAGAGCAAGTAATCTCTTTACTAGTTATTTCCCACAATTGCTTAAATTGCATTTAAAGTTCTGAGTATAATTTGGCATTGTTCAAAATAATTCAATTACTTATTCAAAATATTTCATCTAATTTAACCTCGAGGCTTATCTTGTATACCTTTAAGACAGCCAAAATTAGTCAGAATGCATCCCACATTGCCTGTCTGGAATGGCCTTGAAACTTTTCTGTCCTGCAGGCTAAGCCCTCCTCTCCAAGATGTCTGCTGGTCATCCTCACCTTGCCCCTTGCCTTTCTGGCTGTTGTTGGCAATGTGTTTTTGTGTTATTTCTACTGAGGGACTGACTTCTCTATTGCACCCTCCGTTAGTGGCATCTCACCCGTGCTTCTCTGTTTCATTGGTCATGACCCATGTCCGAGCCAAAGGTCTTTGTGTGTTGCCCTAGTACCACCAGTGTCCCTCCAGGTGCCCTGGCTGCATGGTGCTCTTTTCATCTTTAGTTTACTAAGTGACACGTCCCAAATCTTTAGCTGACCTCTGTCCCTCTGTACCTTGGACTGCTAACTTTTGCCATTGGTTGTGAGGGAAAAAATTGCCAAGAAGGAAATTGTCATCATTATTAAATCTCTTAGCAGTCCTATTCTTTCAAGGACATAATACCCATCAAAATCCTTATCAGTTGCTCCTATGATTTAGTTTCTTTTTTTTTTTCCCCATGACAGAGAAGACCGATTCTTTCCCCCTCTCCTAAGATAATAAAACATTTTTGATTTTAACTTTCTCATATTTCACTCATGTCAGCTGTTCTAAAGATCTTGACAGAATGAATTTAACTGGATTTTTCCTGGTATCATGTGCCCTGCTAGATGCATCTCATTTGTATTTGCAAGATCTGGTGTTACAAATAGTCTTGAAACCTGAACAGCTGTGGCCCTGGTTCCTTACCCACTAACATATTCTGTGATATCCAAGGCCTGCTGGACTTGTACAGTGTTTACAACTACATTCCCCTGACTCTTTAGATAACTGTGGGTTCTCCACTGTGCCCCTCATTATAAATTCTAATATGAAGAGCAAACATATCACTAGTTGTTCAGCAAATTCCACGATGATTTAATTAACACAAGTTTAAAGTCTTCAGCTACAGGTTCTTCAAAGAGGTATATGGCTTAATGTGCAGTTACTTAATGCACTCCCTATTTACTACAAATGTCAATGACAGACAGTAAAATAGCTTTTTATTAAAGTTCTGGCTTTTGCAGTTTTAAATAACGACAAAAAAAGAGAGACTTTTACAAGAACACCCTTTCCTTTTAAAAAACAATTGTGACTTCATCAAATAATGATCAGGTAAATTTCTGTATTTATTTTGTGACTTTGTAGCCCTGACAGCTTTACAATCTCATGAGGTAGGAGATTTTCACAGCACATGGAAAATGTTGGGCTCCTACCAAAGAAATGTGGCGGTTTCTTTACTAATTTAAAATCAATCAACTTCTGAGGCTCAGAAATAAAACTCTTGAGCAAGCAGTTCATGCCCTTTAACATCAGTAGTTGGGCTCTCAATAGAAAGAATGGTACTGTCATCACCTTTGTTGACATATTAGTTTCTCTTCAAGCTAAATTTTTAAAGAAAAAAAAGCATCAGAAGCTCTCATTGTAACATCAAGATTAGCAAAATACCAGCTTGCAAATTTATGGATCATCCAGGTATTGAAAACTGCTGTTCAGATACAAACAACAGCCACTCTGCCCAGTTTAATCCTGGGGCTGCATCAGCAAAAGAGGAGAGGACCTGGCTGTCAGGACCCAGGATCCCCAGGCACAAGGCTGGTCCCCACAACTCAGGAGGCAGCTGGAGTCTGCGAATGTGGGTGAGAACTGCTGCAGTTTCTGTGCTGAGAGAAACTTGCAGGGACAGGAAGGGGGCACAAGGAAACAGAGCAAAGCAGCTGCCCTTCAGCTCAATTAATCCAATTACACCACGAGGACTTAAATATTCAGCTAAGCTCTCAGTGAAATGAATGAAAGCAGGAAGGGGCCACCCCGTGAGGAGCTGGGTTTCCCCAGGATCCTGGGGAGCAGGATCATTGTGCCCTACCTACAGGATGTGTGTGTGTCAATCTAAAGCTATTCCTGAGAGTCAAAAGATTGCCAGAGTGGTGAATAAGTGCTGGATGCATGGTAAAGATCAGCTGTGACCAACTTAAAAATCCTTGTACTGCTCAGTCACCACTGCAGAGTCAGGAGGGCTTGGGGAATGAGGTGGCTGCAGGTTCTGGGGCTGGAAGGGAAGGCAGCATGGGCTGTGACCTTCCTCTGCTGGCCAAGGTTCCCCTCGGGGTTTGAAGGTCAGCCAGGAATGGCAGGGGAGCACTGGGGCAAGCTCTAGTGCAACCTGAGAGCCAGGGAGCATAGGAAAAGCCTTGTCCTCAGCCTCCAGCCCCTGAAATGCAATCAGCAGAACTGGGAGCAGCAGCAGGGTGCTGGGTCCGTGTCCCACCAGGGCCAGGGCTGGGCAAAGGCTGCTGCTGAGTCTGGATGTGTGTTGACCAAGAGCACAGGAGGAGCATCTCAGGAGTCAGGGCAGCAGGGAAGAGCAGAAAATTTCCCTGGAGGCTCATTAATGTCTGAACAGGTGGCGGTGTAAAGACACATTGTAAGATTGCTGCCGTCATGGTGTTGCCACCCAAGGGCTAGATAATGCCCAGATGTGATTGTACTCTGGGTCACAGAAAGCAGAGAAAAATGACTCATGATATCCTCAGCCAGTATATGTGGGGTACCATGATTTAGATGGATTATTATAGAAAACAAGCAAACAAACCAACCCCACACTCGTACACTGCGATCACCATTCTGGTGATGCTGTGTATCTTCCTCCCAGACTGCAGGAAGTCCAGTCCATCCATGCAGCCAAGAGGAGCTTGTGTGAAACTCCAGGGAATATCAGCCTACTTACTCTGGTTCTGTGAGGGGAGTTGTCTCATTTGGCTCATTTACTGGACTCCCATCTTCATGATTGGTAATTCTTTCATCCTCTGTTCTCATTTCCACTATTGGCTCTTTTGATCCATCTTTCCTAAAAATTATTAAAAGAGTCTTAGTCTCTTATCATCATATTAACCATATACATTGCACATAACGAATTACCAAGATGCCTGCTATCAAAAGTTGGAAACAGAAAGGCAGAACTAATTATCAGTGACTAACACTACCAAGACACATTTAACACTGTGTTCCCAATTCCTTGAAGTCTTCAAAGCATCCTGTATCCATGGTTACTTACCTAACTCTGCAAACATGATGAATTAGCATCTCAAAAGAGCATTTTGTTTATGACTAATAATAAGGCAACAGCCTCTTCATGGGAATAGATGTAAACTTCCATAACATAGTATAATAAATATAGGATTTGAAGCCTAGTTATACTTGAACTTTTCTGGCAGTGTTAAAGAGTCATTATGTTTGTATACACACTGCAGAAGTGTGCTTTAATCTCCTGAGATTGTGACAACCCCAGCTGCCAGAGTGGTGTAAAGAGCCCTTGTGTGGTAAAAATCTAACCCCTTCTCCTTTCACTGTTAGAAAAAACTGCTTCTGTGTCATATTTCCCTCAATTTAGGAACAAATGCTAATCTCTCACATATAACTAAATGAATAACCATTGTGCTAATTAGATAATGAATTATAAAGAAGATGGAGCAGTGAGTATTGTCATTGTGTTTTGTTGGTAATCATATAATCTTACTATCAAAAGGCAGATCAAAGTATACCCAATATATATTTGCAAAAAGGAAACCTCTTTCTATGTAAATATTTCATCTCTATTCCTGTCATCAGATCAGGAATTGTATCCTGGAACTTCATCAGCTGCAGTCTGGAAACAGAGGATAGCTGAGTTACAGAGGAACAATCACTTTTATATTTAACAGACTATTTTCTGGACCTTTGATATTCTAGAGAGCAGTCAGTCTGCTATGGGCCAAAACAGATCTGGCTAAATGCTTCTCTAATTCATATCTCACATTTTCATGTAGTTTCTGACAAGATAATTGTTAAACAGGCTTTTGCAACAGGAAGTATCAGGAAAACTCTACCATCCTCTGGTAGGTATCCTTAAGGAAAATCTTTGTAGGTTAATAAGAGTTTAGCACAGATACAGAAATTGACTGGAGAAGAAATAATGGGTAGAAGTCTTAAAGATTGTGTCTATTTAAAAACCCCAAACAAACAAAACCCAAACCCTCAGTCCTGTAGGTGTTTATTCACCTCTGCAAGTGACATTTAAGATACACAAATGGATACAAAGCTCATTTTGGAATATGAGGCACTACACTGTCACAGCTATTTCATATCTCTGAAAAGATTATGGATTTCAGTTGGACCGATGGAGGGACTGATAGGTTCTGTTGGTTTTTCCATGTATTTACAGTCTTGCAAACATTATTGCATGACTAAAAACCTAAAAAAGATGTTATTCATGAGCAGCATCCACATACATGTGCAGAATGTACAAAGTGTGTAACATTTCAGAATTCCACGGAAGAGAAAGTGATTTGTAGGAAATGCATTATGCCATTTTTGTTCTTGGTGGCTGTGTGTATGTTACATGCATTGTATCACCTACATTTGTTGCATATGGAACATAATTACTATATATATACAGATATATCCTAAGATAAAAATGTAACCAAGAACCATACCAAAAGCATGCTAAAAAATCCAGAATGCAAACTGACATATTTAAAATGGGGAAATGTCAGTGTATTTTAAGGAATAGCAGTTAGCATGAAAAATTCAAATTTTGATTCTTCAAGTCTGTCCTGAAATTTTAGCCTGACAGTTTATTAGTGCAAAGAACAGGCTAAAATAAGAACCGTCACAAGTATTTTAAGACCTGACTGACTGAAGACCACTCCAGCAATGAAAAGAAATATAGTTAAATAACATAGTTGTTCTTTTAAAATACGTGTCATGGAAGAATTAATATCAAGAGACCAGCTTTATGCTTTCCTGGGACAGCACGGAATGGCATTTGGGTATGATGTTGATAACAAGGTATAAACTGCTGTCAAGTGACATTTGCAGCTTTATTTCCCTGAGGTCTTCCCATTCAGGAGGGTCTGTAGACCATTTTGTACTTGGTCACTCCCTGAATGGGAAATTAAAGCATAAACTG
Source organism: Pachyramphus minor (assembly GCA_013397135.1). Taxonomy (NCBI): domain Eukaryota; kingdom Metazoa; phylum Chordata; class Aves; order Passeriformes; family Tyrannidae; genus Pachyramphus; species Pachyramphus minor. The sequence continues at coordinate 135,252 of VYXB01005402.1, forward strand.
AAGTGCTGTGCTCAATAGGAAAGGACAGCTGAGCCAGAGCCAGAAGCTTCACATCTTGATTCTATTGATCCGGACAGACCAGCTTCACACAATAGAAAAAATATCCTTAGTCTTTCTCTCTCTGTAAGATGTGGAGAGCTAGGAAACAGTTATTTTATGGCATGACTTCTCTTCAGAAGCCTTATTTGATGGGAATAGTCTCTGCTTGCTTACCACTCGTTTTGTTCTATGGAGCTGTTTCCAAAAGGGAACCTCTTTTAAGAGGAACCCGACCAAGATGTGTAGTCAAGTAACCCGAAGAAGACACAGTCTGAAACCCAAGAGCCAGAATTAAAACCAAAAAAGGCTTTTACACCTCCACTACTGGCAATGGCCTGTTATAACTGTGAATAATGAAGGCTGCAAAATCTACTCTGCTTTTCCAGGCACCTGGGGAAGAATGGGATCTAGGAAGCTGCAGGCCAATAAACTGTTATGCCTGACTACTGGGAGAGCCACAGAGGAATTGGACCAGTAAATATTATTCAATCACACAAAGACAATATTCTCGCATATATTACAATGTATACATAAGTTTTCTACCAGATGAACACAATCGGGAAATTAGGCATATTTTAGTAAAAAAAATGGAACTGCTTAAAATAGAGGTCCATAAGTAATCCTCTCTCCAGATTATGTATCGAAAACCCTGTAAAGGCTTGGTCTCTAAAGTATGGTTATTTTATGAAATTAGTACTTGAACTGTTTTGCCAGAGAGCTCAGTATCCACTCTTAATAAAGGGTGGATATTTGCACATAAATGATCAGTTCATTCACCTTTGTCTGATGGAGTAGCCACTACAGAAGGCTATTTGTGACAATCAGGATTGTTTATTTCCCACTCATGTTTAGCAATCATTGACTGTTGTTATGAAGAACAATCACACTCGCCACCATTTCACCCACATCTAACTCAGCATTCCTACTTTAAAAAAAAAAATAAATCAACAATACCTTTCATTCTTAAAGTCTGTGGGCAAGAAAAAAGGTTTTTCCATCAAGTGCTATATCTGAGGAGAAAAATTCTTTCATGGATTTTTTATAATACTACATCATTCACTCTCAGATTTACTGGCACTGTCACAACCATATGCTGAGGTTTTGGGTATTAGCAGCTTAAAGATGGGTTTGCAGAAATGGAGCTACAATGATCTGTTACCTGTTCCTCATGAACCAAATGTGTGCCTGTAACTAGTACTGAATTACAATTGATTTCCTTAGTGTCAAGCTGGACAAAGAGGTCATCCTAAAGCCAGGTACAGTAAATTCCTTGTGTCTCAATTTTTCTTTTAAAGGCAATAAACAATTCTACACATTTCAGAGCAACCCTTTTCCAAGTAATAGAAACATTTTATTAATTCCCTTTGCCACACCACAAAATGGCCATAAAGTCAATATAAACCAGACAGCAGGCTCTTTCTTTTAGTGATATTTTCAGCATATGTGATTAATACTCACAAGTAAGCGGCTTTTCCTTCTTCCAGTTCTTTACTTTTTCCGCTTGAACCACTCTTCTTCCCACAGATCCTCCTGGTGATGCACATTAGCAATCCACATTGTCGTACAAAGAAGCAGCTCACATCAGTCACAACCAGGATTAATAAAAGGGCTGCCACTCCCAGGCCAATGACAGCACCAAGTCCAAGGCCATTAAAAAGAGTGTCTTGAAGGAAAGAAAATCAACAGTTATTAATAAGATTAATCCTAAAATGGCATTTTCTAAAGTTTTAAAGCTGTTGATCAGGAGACTAGAGGATGTTTAGAAATGAACCAACCAAAAATTAATGGGAATAAAAAGTCCTGAAGATTAAGCATGTATATTACCTGATTAAAATCACAAAAAACGTTTCTTCTGCATCATACTTTCCCATTGCCAAAATTCCAATGTGGTCAAAGAGCATAAATGGCATTATTAAATAACAAATAATATCTCAACGTTCCAAGACTGAGAGTATCAGTAAGCAGCCTAAGGAAAACATTTTAAATGCTCAACATAATAATAGTTGATACAAGTTGTCATTTTCTACATTTCAGATGTAATTATGATTCTCTGATTCTAATTACTGAAAGATTTAAGAGAGTGCCAATAGAGTATTTATTCTTGTAAAGGTCATTTTTTGAATTAGAGTAAAAAAGTCTTCAATCAAGTTAATTCAAGCTATTTAATCTACCAACAGTTGCACACAGTTAGGCTTAAGTAAATTAGTATGAGGAAAAATATGCATATCATTAAATCATTATAGGGTTAGGACCTCATTTGGTTTAGTCTTGTACCTTGAAAATGCAATCATTCACTTCAAAATTAACATATTCCACACCTGATCTTGCTTTCTGTATTTGTATTATGAGAGTTGCTGCTTAATTAATTTTACTTCATTACCAAACTCAGAAAAAATATTTTAATTTTTTTATTTGATTGATATTTCTGTAACAGACAGCAACACTATGAATAGTTTTGAATAGTGTGATTTTCAGGAGAACAACCACCACTGTCTTTGAACTCAGATGACACTTACACAGGGGAGGATTTGTATCTGATCAATAAACTAGGGGGAAAAAGCCAGCTCAGCAATGGTTCATGCACCAGCTAATTCAAGAGGCTGTCACCTAGCTCAGAAATTGGCCAGTGACAATTGCCTTGTGTGATACTCTGTCCTGGAGCGAACTCCAGTGGAGCTGGTTTCTTTGCCCGTGGGTGTTGCACATCAGCACTGCTGGTCTGGTGTTACCCTGCCCTGCCGCGATGTGAGTCACTGGGACATTCCCATTCGGACCAGAGGTTACTGATTCCTGCTGTAACAGACACCAAAGCATTACATAATGCAACAGAATATAAATAAATAAATGGGACTGCTTTAAAATATCATCCTCCTCTTCTTTCCCGTCCGGCTCCCCAAGACATTGTGGATTGTTTTCAGACTAAGCACAGCATTCAAGCTTTCGTATTTCTGCTTAACTAATTTTAACATTTACCATTTCAAATATAATTGGAAAATTATTGCCTTGCAGGCTTCTAAATAAATAAATATACATTGTTAGTCTAATCTTTCTGTAGGACTCTAAAATGGAAAAGCAAAAACTGTTTTCAAAAGAAGGGGAGCGTTTTACTTCTTATGCAGTTGATTTCATTGTCTATTATACAGGTTGTTTTATTACAGAAGTGTTCTTCAGAATGGCATTATGCAATAAGCCAGAATGCAATGTATATATTGACATGGATGGATAGACAGAAAAACAGATATTACTTCAAAGTTAATTTGCTTTCTTCAGAAAGACTTAAAAACCACTACATAAATTACAAAAATAATGGCGTAGCAATGAAATGGTGTAACATTTATGCATTGCTCCATCAGCAATGATGGAAGTTTGACATTTCACATGAATTCATTTTCTTTCCTTTTTTTAAACTCAACATTCCTAGGTAAATATTATAATTTCTGATATATCTTCTAAAACTTACTTTATCCATACATCCACACACCTTTTTGATGACTTTCTTTGAAACCTTCAGTCATTTTTATTTACCAGTCTGAATTGTCAGGAAGGTGTAAGAAGATATTCAATTCCAATTTATTGAAAAGCTCATATCTTTGAACTGACAGAATACAGTAAATTCTATAGAGTTCAGTTTTAGAGACCTTATACTGTGAAGCTTTCATCTCTGTACATTCTTGACCACTAAACAGAATGTGGAGGAGAAAAAATAGGGTTTTTTAATCCATATTTTAAAAGGGATTCATTGTTCTGGTTTATTTTTAGGATTTTTCTTTATTTTTAATGCAGTGTTTACAGTTCTTTACTACAGGGAGATATATTTTTCACTGCTGTGAACAGCATTTCCAGTGTTACTGGAACATTGTGAAGTGGAAAGCTTCGCATCCCGAATGACTCAGTGATAGAAAAGCCTACACAGTATTTTCACTGTCAAGTGAAGGAAATGTTTACAGTAGCAATATTGTTCCTCTGTAAAATACTTGCCATAGTGGAGGAGGAGACTGTTTTTCATTTTTGCTCTTCTTGGTATATGAGAGACCTAAGTATTTGACTGTTACATGTTTTTTTCTATGTCTTCATGATAGGTATAGATTCAGCATTCCCCATCCTTACCACATCCTTACCTGTCTCAAGTCCTGTTTTTCCTACTTGAAACCCATTTGTTCATACATATTTCTGCTTCATAAATCTGATTTCTGAGTAACAGGAACGTGGCCACATCCTGAGGTGGGGTGGGGGAGCATGGCTGTTATCACCCTTCTCACCTGTCTGAGGATCTTCATTTACTTTCTTCTGAAGACAGGTAGAAACGTGACTGTCTTGTGTTTTAAAAGTACCTATGTTATGGTTTATTTTTAGTCTTAATGAAAACATATGAAATTAATGTTTTAAAAGTTCATTGGTGGCTTAATTCTGTTCTTTCTTAAGACTTTGTAGTTTTCTATTTGCTCCCACAAAAGTTCGTTGTAAAACTAATGCCAATTACTATTAAAGCAGGTTTAGGCTTCTCCTCACTGCTTTCAAAAATCATAATCTAATATATCTATGGTTTCAAAATTATGTCAATTTTTTTCTTAGAACTTTATGTTGTAATGTTATAATGTTACAACATCAACAGAAATTCTAATTCTATGACTGGAAGTAATATTAATGTCATACTACATATAGCCTTTCCACCAACTTTGAAAAGCACCTTTGTTATCAAAAAGTGTTGCCTTAAATTTGGATTAACTTGACTGCAACAATTCTTAAACAATGCAAAACAAAAGTTATATTAAAGAAATGATTTTACACTTTTGGTGGTTTTTAGCGTTCCAGTATATACTAAGTCGACTCAAAATACTAAATCTACTTTGTGCTCTACAATAACAAAGTATTTATACATTATACACTTTTTTTTTTCTAGTTGAAAACAAACTTATTTTAAATCATAAAAATTCAATGTGAATGTGAGAGAATCGGTTCTTAGCAGTTTTTTGAAAAGAATTATTGTATACCTGACTCAATAGTCTAACCATAGGGAACCTTTTAAAACACTGCTTGGAGGAAAAAAAGTGTAAGTTCCAGAGTTCTGAATGAGTTTTAATTATAATTTGTCAAAAATATGCTAAATTTAAAATGACACGCATTTTGTTATAGGGAACGTGGCATGAGCAGTATAATCCACCTTGCCATGATAATAAAAGAAACTGACAACCTTAAAGTCACTTCATTCATCCACTTCTTCGAAAAAGTACTTATCAATGAATACTTATGGAAATAAGATTTTAAAAAAAATCAGAAATGTAATAAAAAAACCCCTAAAGCAAGTTTATATAAATGTCATGGAAAGTATTGGAAATGTTCAGGTTCTCACTTGTTGAATATTTCTAAGAATGTTTAATATAACAATTGAACATTTTTCCAGAAATCATTATTTGATGGAAAAGAGCAATGGAGAGCTTTGGCAAGTAATTTTCCGGTGAAGAGAACTAAGTGGAAAGATAAATTTTCTGGCCCCTCAAATACAACTTCAGACTGAATTCCTTTAAGGAGTCTCCATCAGATACTCTAAAGGGAAGCAGGTCTAAGGAGATAGTCACCATCTGCATGTGTATACAGAATCACAGAATGGTGTTGGAAGGGACCTGAAAGATCATCCTTTTCCAACCCTTTGCCACAGGCAGGGACACCTTCCACTAGACCAGGTTGCCCCAGGCCCCACCCAACCTGGCTTTGAACACTTCCAGGGATGGGGCATCCACAACTTCTCTGGCAAACCTGTTCCAGTGTAGAGGTATACATGGAAAACTTTATATGTGGAAAGCTAAAGCTATTGCTTCTGCACAAAGTGACAGGAACCGAACAAGTGACACAGAGATATTCAGAATGGTGTTACATGAATGGATGTCCTTTGAGGTGACAGAATTTCTCTGTACTCTCACAGAATCACATTCTATATATTCAGTTGCTGGTACAATAAAATAATAATTGCAAGCTTTATACTAACTAGTCTGCTTGAGCAGGAAGGTTGAAAAAGATGAACTACAGACGTCCCTTTCACATGCTCAGTGATATTAAGCTTTGTTGGGGGGAAAAAAGCAAGTTAGCACCTTCTTGTGCCTTTCTTCCCTTCCCCTCCACCTTAGCAGACATGGATTAAAGTTAAGATGAAAGATAGATGATTCTACACAGCCCCTACCCTTTTCCATTTAAATTTTTAAGGAAAAATGGCAATGATATAAACCACTTTCCTAGCTCATAGGGAAGCACCTTGCTGCTACATATGCATGAGTGCAGGGATATCATGCATATTGTACTTTCTTTCACTTCAGTCAGAAGGCAAAGTAAGAAATGATCTCAAGCTGAAATACTTAAAAATTATGAACTAGAGGAGGAATTTGAACATAATGCACTGGGTCATGGCAGGAAGGAAAAACATACTCTTGCTTGTCATCTTCTTGAGCTGCACTGTTGTACTGACTCTTAAAAGGTGCCCAGCCATGAGAGTTGCTTCTGCACTGCCTGTGAATATTGTCTTGGATTTTATATCTCATCTGGAACTTAGATTGAAAGGCTTACAAGATGCATATACTAATTCAAAACCTCTAAAAAGACATCTTAACATTTTGCATCCATTGATAAGCATCCAAACAATCATAAAGCAGTAACAAAAAATTAAAGAGCTTTTTTCTACCAGTTAATAATATAATAGTAGAAGGACAAGATCATTGATAGAACAAGCTCTGCCAAGCTAAAGGTCTAGAGATGGGGAAAAAACCCCAAACCAAATGGATTCACATCTGGAAAACAAGCCTATCATGAGAAAAATAACAATGGCAAAACCAAAAGAATATATCAGAAATGTTACAGAATTTCAGACTGGTACCATACATCTGTATCACAGGTCCATCCCAGATATAAAAATATATACAATATGTATAGAATACTATGAGGTGTCAGAGGCAGGGAATTGCAAATATTCAAGTGATGGTTTTTCATTATATCTGATACCTGTATTTCACTGCCTTTTAACGTTTTGCATTTCCTTGTATTGAAAATGGATAGGTCTACATTGTGGGACTTGCCCAGCTTTGCTCACTGCCTGTCAAAGCATCTTCCTCCTTCATTTTCCAACAGGAAATCTCCAAGAGGGCTCTGAACAGAGCTGTTGTGTGCTCCAGCTCCTTTACCTTGGCTGACCAGAATGCAAGGACTGTGTAACACCCATCAAATGAAGAATGAACTCTATCTTGAGTAGCATGTGAAGGTAGCATGTGCCCAGCTTTTTCAGTTAGATTGGAATGATGCTGTAAGACTGTAAATTAGAAGAGGAACCACATCTTAGTTTTGTACAAGAGCTTCCTATTACTAAGCACACCAATTCCTTACTGAGATAAAAATCACGGCAGGCAAAAAGGAATAAAGACCACAATCTGTTTACAGCAATTTATACCAATAAAGTGGGCTTTTGATCCAGGTAAGTGCTCAGCAGCTCGATGTCTACCTTCAAATAAAAAAACCCAAATCGCTACATTTGCAACATCAACTTGTAAAAAATTATGTTTCTGTGCAACATTCATTGGGGGAATGTTCGATGCAAAAGAGAACAAGACAGTGAGTATTATTTTTTTCTATCCCATTCCTTAATACAAAAAGATGCTAACAAGGCTGTAATCGACATTAATTTTATTGCTTTTTCTTCCTCAGTGATTTTTCCTGTAACTCTCTGCTAGGACAGATACAGCTGAGGGCAGTGTACAAGCACATGAGGATGTGTGTGCTCTGTACTGCTCGACTGAGTAATATGTTCTGACAGACACACTTGACACACGGCTTTGAAAAATAAGGGGACAGTCTTATGGACTCTGGGGTAACTAACTGAAGAGGTGGTTTCCTCTAACTTTCTTTCACCCACAATGACAGATCTTCACTGTCTCCCATTTCCAATGAAATCTGAGCTGGATTGCAGTGGAGTTTCAGTGCTTTTCACTGGCAGCATGAGCAGCTGTAAAGAACAAACTGAAGAGACAACAACACACAGGAGAGATGGGCACTCATAGACAAAGGAGTCTGTGGTGCCACCAGGATTATCAGTTATGCAGAAGTGATCTGCTAAAATAAGCATGTCTAAAATGATATCTATCAGAAATGTTGCAATGTTCTGATACTTATCTGAGTGAGGGAGTTTTTCTTTATTATGACTGAGATCCTCTCACCAACAAATTTTCTGAAATTACTCTTTTCCTTTAAATTTTACAGGAAAACTTCTTTTATTATGACTCTCTCAGGATACTGAGTAAGTAGGACTTGAGTTCTCATTTACTCTAATTGACCCTTACATAATTTCTCATTGGAAGGTGTCTTAATAGACATTATTACATGAGCTAAATGAAATAGTAATGTAAATAACAGCTCAAGTTCTCCTGCCAATATCTTATCCATGGCCATTGAGGGATAACAACGGAAAGGAAAGGAGGCCTTGCTTACAAGAACAAGTGTTCTGTGTTGTGAAAATATTCTCTGGGGTTGTTGTATATTACTTTTTAAACAAAGTTTAAAAAACAACATTCCTAGCATCATCAAACTATCCCTAAGAAGCCTTCAGAGGCATTTCTAATATGACTGAAGAGTTATCAGGTAATTACAGCCCCTTTTTTCATGTATTTGCTCAGTCACTGTAGTAAAGAGTATGTTTTTACCACTGCCTCCTTCTATGGGAAGCCCCAGAGAAGAGAGGGCAGAGAGATCCCAGCCCTCCTGTGCACTGAGGAGGGAAGGCTGCACAACCACAGCAGCTCTGTGGGGCTTATGGCATCAGACCTGCACCCAGGTTTTAGAAGGCCTGGGAGAAGCAAGTTCCTCTGTCCCAGTTTCCTCCATTCCAACTGAGAGCAGATTTACTGAACATGTCTCTTGGAGGAATTTCTAAGAACCTCTGCAGATTAATTAAGATTGACGTGGGTATTGAGAACACACACTTATGTGTGGTTTCAGTACTGCTATTACATAAAAGGATAAATTATTTTAATTGCTTTATTTAGGAGAATTCAAAATCATACTGTGAGCATACCACAGAGACCTGAGAGATTTTTGCATCTTTATAGTGGATGACAGCTGCAAGCAGAGCACCATAGCCAGGAGACCTGAAAAAGAGTCAAACTATCTTGGGATTGCATTTGAATTGATAAAGTATTTCAGGTTTGACAGCATTTTCTTTAAGACAGATGTAAATTCAAAGACAACAGTTTTGAGAAGCAAGGCTTGGAATAATTTTAATATATAATCATTGTGTATCATTAGCTACAGAAAGAGCACTAATATTAAGAGTGCTGCCAATATACGGTGCATGTTTTTACATGAAACAGTCACACTGCTACAACTGCAACTGCAACTACCACTGCTTGGTACAAAAGAGTCGTGTGCCAATACAGTTTCTCCCAGTAGTAAAACATCTGCCTTTGGGGATACAACTGTTTCAAGCAGGCAGATGAAATCAGTGTGGATCATGTGCTCAGGCTGCATATTTGCACAGACATTTCACATTCTCGTTCCATTAGTGCAGTAGCATGGCAGCCACCTAATATGAACCAAACTTCAAATTCAGGAAATCTAATTTTAGTGATTTTTTGGGGGGGGGTCTGATTCTTGGTTGTTTTGGTTTTGTTTTGTTTTCGGTTTTGTGTGTGTGTGTTGGTGTTTCATATTCACTATTGGATAAAATATTGTTGAAATAAAAATGTTGATACAATGCTAAAAAATCTCTTCAGTTACAAAATACAGAATGCAGATAATACAAGAAAAAAATCAGCATTTATCAGTAATAAAAAAAAATACAGAGTGAAATACTTTAAGTCAGTTTTCTTTATTACAAAAATGAAGACAGAAGTTGCATAAACTAAAATGAACTTTGAACAACAGATGAAAGATGCACAAAGTTACATATATTTCTTGACATTGTGTTTGGAAAGATGCTGAGGGACATTACAGTTACACCACGCACAGGTTCTTCAGGGGAAAAGCAAAGATGACAGTAAGTGCTGCATGCACGAAAGAAATCAGTGGAGCAAAATGGCAGTGAAATATGAAAAAGACAAAAATAAGTAATTCTTTCACAGATTAAAATTAACTACTCTGAACTCAGACTTTTTTCCTTGCCTTTCACACTGTTTTTGAAAACAGAAACTTATAGTTTTTCCAGTATTTATCACAGAATTAGCTTTTAGTACATTGTATACATTTTCAATTGTAATGCTCTCAGAAACGTTCTCAGTGAGATTTACTTTGCTTGTATTATAGGGCACCTAATCCACGTATTATATTTAAAATTATATGAAAATAAAATATGCACTGCAAATTGCCTCCATAAAAGTGTTAAACTTCTGTAAAATAAATGTACGGAACTGTTAATATCATACAACATAATGGGACTATGGTGTCAAGAATTACTACTACAGTTTCTCATGACTTTAGAACACATGAAAATGAACAAAAATGGATATTCCTACCTCAGTTTCTTGATCTAGATTATGTAAAATATCTAAGCTTAGTATAAATCTCAAGCATATTCAGCACCTATATGGCTACTGATTCTAAAGAGGCCAAGGTGGTAGATCTCTTCTACTTCATACTTGACGCCACTGGCTTTATTAGGATGTTGTCATTGGCATAAAAGGAAAAGGTTTCTCCCTGTGAGTTTCCATCACTTACATATTAAGCCCGATAAATACCAAAGGAAAGCTGGACATTGCTTACATGCCTGCAGAAATGGCATACATGAAGTAAATGTAATAAGTGAATAAGTAAATGTGGTAAGTGTAAATGAGCTTTAGATGTAGCAAAGATTTCAGTGATGTCATTATGAACCTCAGAAGCTACACTTGGCCTTGATATTGTTCAAATTGCTTCCTAAAAGTAATACAATTTTTTCCTTCGCTCCCAAAAATACTGAAGAAATGAGCAATCAGAAATCATATGGGACAATGTGTAGAAGATTGGAGACTATTAGAAAAAATTGTCTATGACTCTCTATTACGTCTTTAAAAACAAAATTGTTTTGTTAGGCTTAGTTAGTTAACTTTATATTTGCCTAAACATTTGAGTGGAGCTATTAAAAGCAGTGAATGAGGATTGCACAGGGAAACCTGCACCCAGGAAACTGACTTGGTATTAGTTATAAGGTTATGTATGTACTTAAATCACTATATCTCTTTCTCTTTGAAATACCTATTTTTCATATGCATATCCTATTTTTTTTCATCAGTGCTTGGCCTTGTACTTTCATCAGAAAATGAAATGGAATGTTATTTTGTTCTTTGCTAATTGTGTGTTTTGCCCACCTCATATAACCACTCAGAAGTTATATTTTATTTCCAATGTATGCAGTATATGTGTCTTATTTCTGGGCAATATTTTTCCTGCTTAGAGAGACAGCAATTTATATTCTAATAATCCTACTGCAATAAATGAAGGGTCGCATTTGAACTTGCATTATATAAATACTTTGATTTGTGAATAATTTGTAAATGTTAGGAACTTGTCAAAACTCTGGAAACAAGAAAGACAACAAATAAAATCTCATTAGGGAAGAAGCCAGCCTTAGACTCAAAAGGTTGTAAATCAGAACATTTTAAAAATACTGTTCCTTAGAGATATACTGCTATATCACAGAATAATCATTACCCTTTTTAAGTTTCTGTGCCACCAATTTGGATTTAAGGCGTAAGTTCAGCATAGAATATTTTAGGACTTCAGCCTTACAGACAGTTTAATATTAGCATTTCAAAATATGTGACAATGTTAAAAACTGGTAACATTTTACCCTGTCAATCATAAAACCTCAAATCCATTTTACAATTACTACATTTAAAGGAACAAATTTACTTATCTAACATTTAAGTACTAATGTCAGCAAAATACTAAATTCAATTTGTGAAGACATATTTATCATTTTAATACAGTTTAAATTACAATTTTAGGTTGCTCAGTCTATACCTATGAATTTAATTTGCAAATGTCTGAGTTCACTTATTCCCTCGTACTTGTCTGTAGGAAGCCAGGATTTCAAAATCTGTATATTCCCACAGATTGAACAAAATATTGTGAAATAATCTCGCTCTCATTGTTTTTAAAGATATAATTATGAAACACTCATAAAGAGAACTACAAACAAAGCTGTACTATTTATTCATTTCAGGAGATACATGACAACCCAAGGACATTGTTCTCTTCCTCTTTTTCTTTCTCATTACAGAGGTTTTGGGTCACTGCCCAGAACTGCCTAGCCCTGCTGTCACATAATCCCTATAATACTGGTTTAACTCACCCTCTTTGGACTTTGATGGGAAGAGGAGGGCCAAAAGAAAAGGATCACATTCAAAGTACTTGATAACCTCAAAATGCAAAACACAGAAGAATTTAAATTGAAGCAGACGTAAAATTTCTCTCACTTAATGGAGGAAATTTATGTAGTTTCCAGCTGAAGCTACTATCAGTTGGGAAAAAAAAAAAGATAAGTGATCGAAATTTGTCTCTTTATCCCACTGGCATTGTGACGTAGAGGATAAAAGCCAACTTGTCATTTATAATGTATATTTAGCTTCTAAAATTTCTCAAGGCTTCTCATTATCTCCTTCACAATATGTTTGGAGAGCTCACAGTCAATCAGTCTCTGCGCCCTCATTCTTATCTTGTCTACTTATCTACAATGTTAGAATGACTTACTAAGATAATAAATTTACAGCTGGGAAAGAGTTCTTCAAATGTCTAACCAGAGCAGGAAAATTATATGGAAATTTTCATTTTTCTGCTTTTATACGTACCTGTAGTAGTGTCCTGTCCTGCTTTATTAAAGAAGTAAGAACAGAGACAAGTATATGGGAGGTAAAAATATGTTACAAAATATTTAGTAGAAGAGCTTTAAGGTTTCAAATTTTAGAAAATTAGGAAAATGTTGCAAAATAAGGAAATACCAGCTGTGCAATCTTAATAAGACCCTATTTTACTTTTCAGTTTGTGAGACAATCTAAGTTTTACACAGGAGCATTTAATCCAGTGGCAGGTGCCACATTAGTTGTGATTGTATCTTCCACTTTGATTTTCTATGCTGTTCAGAACAGCTCTTTATTATCTCTGTTGTGTCCACAAAAGAAAAATCTCTCTCCTCATATGCATCCAGTCCCTGTCTTACAATGGGATCAGGGGTTTCTTTCCCCCTTTGGAATACAAGGGGCATCTACTCAAGGCACATGTGCCAAACATCAGTTCTCTGACTGTAAGTGGAGATGGACTTGCAGTCTTTTTGTTTTGTTACCACAACAGTGATAACCAGCAATAGTGACAATAATAACAACAAACTTTTTCACTATCTGGATTTTTGAAATGTTTAAAAAAAAACACCCAAAACCTCTTGCTAAAGTTCCTGTCCAAGGTGATACTTTCCCTATAAATAAATTTAGCATTAGCAACAGCACTTGTCAGACTTATACTCAATTGAAAATGTGCTCTCACATCTGAAAGGTTTTTGGTAACTTATATGTAGTTTGTAATTCCAAATTGTCTGCAGCAAAGTTAAAGAGAAAACTTTCATTAAAAAAAAAAAAATCTGTCCTTCAATACTTACTGTCTCTTAGTTCAATAAGCACTTAAGCATACAAAAAATAAATATTTTATGTTTGAAGAATAATACTTATATAGTAAATAACAAAGTCAATATATATATTCACATTTGTATATGGAAAAAAAGGCTTTCACCTGAATGACTCTAACTGGGAACCCAAAGTTTCAACACTTATAAAATTATATTAGAAATTGCCAGGCACATGTCAATGTAATTAATTTCAAATAATGTCATTACATTAGGTTAAAGTGGCAAAACATAGTGGTAAGGGCCAGGGATGAAAGATGTGGCTCCACTTAACAGAGCAATGAACACCACAATGAAGCCAATATTTTTAAAATAGCATTTGTTTGAATTCCAGCTACTTCATGATACTAAATAAGTAAATTTTAAGAAAAATTATTTCTGTCCATAAATTAGTCTTTAGATTTACACACATGCATTCTGAAGACATTTTACTTCTGATATAGACCAATATTCTAGAATGTTTATTATTTGTTTTAGATGAGGAGAGGTTTTATTAATGATGTTTCAGAGTCTTCCAAAAATAAATTGAAACTGGCAAAAAATAATCATAAGCAATATTTCTTAGAAAAAAGAACATTCTGTAACGGGGTGAAGATATAGAAATACTTAAATTTGAACAACTAATTTTGAAGTTATAAGATTTTATTAAATCCCAAAAAATATGAACTATAAGAGGGGAAAAAAATCAACACATACACTTTATTCATCTTATTTGTTATATTTAGTAACAATTTGAAGGGAAGTATCTTAAAATAAATATTTAATTCTGCCTTAGCTTTAAAGTGCATTGCTTTCTTGGGTTATTCTGTATGCAACAGAGAAATGAGCTATAAACTTAGACAACTATATAAATTTTAAAATTAAATATATGCAAAAAGTCTTGTGGACTCTTACTAAATAATTTTTTTTTTTTTTTTTGCTGAGGTTCTGTATACATTGCTCCAGTTGCCATGCTTTTAATGTGTAAAGTTGGAAAAAATACTTCTTTCCATTTTTACTACGGGTCAAAATTAACCCCCCTGGAGCTTCAATTCCAACAGATGCCATGGAATAGAATGTGGCACCACTTCAGTCACAAGAAATGAGCTTGGTGGGCAGGGACCTCTTTTATGTGCTGAGGCATGGCAGTGGAGAGGCACAGAAAGTGAATATGAAATTAAACCACTATGAACTAAAGGAATTCATAGATTATTAACTGGGGAAGAAATGTTTATTGAAATCCATTAGAAAGTAGAAAACATGTCTATAGACACATAGAATCACTGAATGGCTTGGGTGGGAAGGGACCTTAAAGATCATCTCGTTCCAACTCCCCTGCCATGGACAGGGACATGTTCCACTGGACCAGGTTGCTCAGTCCCATCCAGCCTGGCCTTGAACACTTCTTACTAAGCATGAAGTTTTAAGTTCATTATGGAAGGAACAAGTACAAGGACAACTCTATGCAAAGTATTAATATAATAAACAGTAACAATGCTCTCATGCAAAATCAATCTCTGGTGTATTGGAAAGCCATGTGACTCACAAGTCTCTGCATGGATTTCTTATAATTGAAAAATAGTTGAGAAAATAGAATCAAATCACATATTGATCAAATTCAATAGGTCCCATTCTCCAAGTTCTGTCAGACTGAAGTGTCAAGCATCATCTGTTGAATTTTTCATAAAATTCACAACGTTTCCAAAAATCCAGATGAAGAATTTTGCACAAACAGACTGAAGCAATGACACTATTTAGGATCTTAACTAGGAGTGGAAACTTTACAAGAGGTGTAGAAAAGTACGGCAAGCCCAAGGTCTCAATTTTCCCATAAATATAAAATGAAAAGGAAGAACACATATTGACTGCCTTATCAACAGTATCAAAACATGACCCAGAAACTTCTGACTACAATGAGAGAGAAAACAGCAGCATTCAGCTGCAGGGACTGGCCTCCATTTTCATGTCTAGTAGCTTCACAGCATCTATCTGTGTAGATAAGAATTGGTACAGAATATCAAGAGTATGAAAAAGAAGTAAATTTCAAGAAAAAAAAAGTGAAAAGGTTGAAACAATATGAAAAAGAAAGTATCAAAAGGGGGGGAAAAAAGTGACAGTGGGGGAGAAAAAAGGAGAAAAAAATATTTACATTGTGCCAAAGACAACCACTAGAAAGACATTAACAGAAACATCAAATGAAAGTATGGATGAAATGGTAACCATTGAAATGCTGTGGCCAAATGTGGATAATAAAGTACTGAAACTGTGGAAAAGGTGCACCTGAATAGCAGCAACACATGCTTCTACATAGCAGTTAAAGTGGCAAACTCCTTGGGCCATCTTTAAAACAATTTATCTAAACACTTAAGCTGAAGCATGTTTCTTGCTTCCCCTGAAGACTCAAAACAATTCAGGCAAGCCCAATCTAAAGGCAACCTTCCATGTGATTTTTATGCTACAGGTACTTGGAACTCACAAAACTACCATGTAACATCTATCAGAAACCACCTAAAGCAAGGACAAACAACAGCCCACAGGCTGAAAGGAGAAACTGTAAAAAGAGTTCATAATTACACAAAATGAAGGCTCCAATCATGCACAGGGCTAAAGAATGGGACAAACTTGTTTATCTGCTTCTCCTTGCTAATGAGTTTATCTTGTTCCTAAATTATTGCAGCAGTTCAGAATGAGCCACTGTGAAAAGTGGCATCAATAACCTGAACATAGGTCCACTTGAAACAGGAATGACCAATGCAATTAGTACATGCAGCTGGGTAATTAGATATTGACTTTAATACCAGGGTGGGCACAAAGTTGTTTCTTAGGCACTCAAGACTAACTCAGACTGTAACGTCTGGAGAGTATCTGGTGAAATATATGAAGTTTGCATGTGTGTTTTCTACTGATATTTATACTAAAATTCACTTTTTGGCAGATAATTCAGCCAGGTTTATGCAATACAGTATATTGACTGGATTTTATTTCTTTCCAGCTATGGTAATACATTAATTATATGGATAGTGACTAATATCACTGTTAGGCTACTGTTTCAATAGACACTTCCAAAGAAATTGCAATGTAGAAAATCTTGTGTAGTATGAACAATAACCTTGGTTACACCTGTATTAATTTACTTTAAAAAGTGAATTTTAATAAATTTTAATGTAAACAGAAGAAAACTATTAAGCTAAAATGCATTATATCAGTCCTTTATTATAATTATTTCAGCTTTAAAATAATTTGCTTAAAACTGAAATCAATGGAGAGGATGATTTCTGACATCCAAACACAAGCATATTGGGGTAGAGAGCTCAGAGTCTGAAGAGAAAGGCCAGTGGAAGATAAATAATTATCTCTTTCCACAAATACATGATCAAGACAGGGAGAACGTGAGCAGTACCCAAAATAAAAGGATCTTTAGGTTTTAGGTTATAAATCTTCTGGGGTTTTTTTTTGCAACACACCTCAAATTTAGCTTAAATCACAGAGCCGTTGTTTTTTGAATATAATCTGGTAGGAAACTTGCCTTTGGGACACAGATGCATAATATTTAACCAATGCATTATCTTCTTATGATAGGAATGTCCCTACTCTTTCACAAACATACATGTGAGTGTAGGTAACTATCAAGTAGAAAAGATAGCAATAAAAATAAACTAAGAGCAATTATGGAATTTTTCCCATCCTCACCCATATTTCTACTGCGGTGTTTTCAGTGATACATATTTTTAAAGAAATTATGTGTGTTCAACTCAGCTTTTAAGGTTTTTTTAGAGTATATACCTAACAATTTCATCTTTTAATTGGCACTCAGGGTTACTTTAATTATAAAGCAACATAATGCTGGCAATTACCTATAAAAAATGGTCCAGGTGAATAAGAGTACCATACTTCTAGACTGTGGCCTAGCACTTCAACATTCAGCATCTATGAGGGTTTTCTTTTTACCTCACACAGTCCAAAAAGAAGAGCAAACTTATATGGTAAAAGAAAAAAAAAAAAAGTTAAATTCCTTTTGAAGAGGAAATTTTGAGAATACAGAACATTTCTTTGATTGCTGCTCTTCTGCTATTCGATGTTAGTTAATGCCTGTGATATCTGTACCACAAGAACTAGATTTTACAAAAAATAGTGTATTTTTGTTCCTATTGGCATCTTTGATAGTGCAAGCCTTTTTGTCTCCCTTTCTGATTCATATCAAATAAGTTCTACCAATTTTAGTAAGGGATTTCTATCCCTTTTCATGTAAGAACTTTAGTCTTTGCAGGGAACAGAGCAAACGCAGCTGGTTTTAGCCTACAGCAAGAACATGCCCCACCACTTTCAACAATGATCCTCTCCAGGATTTGATGAGAAATGGCTCTTACTCAGCAAATTCTAGTACGGTTTGCAAAACAAAAGCAATTAGGCTTTGTGGGGTCTGCCATCTTTCAGAAGTTTTAGATATTAATTTATCTGATTGATGTGATTCCTACCAACTGCTATTCTCAAAGCATGAGATCTCAAAGACATGTTTCATCTCTCTTCCCTTCTATGCTTCAGAAAATAAAATTAAAAATTTATTCCTCCATCACAGCAATATATGCTACAGACTTTACACTTTTAGCTCAGAATCATGATCTGAACAAAAGGCTGCTACAAGTCTTCATTTTCAAGCTCTGATTTTGGGATTACAATATCCTCCAGCCTACGATAAAATGATGCAGGTAAATTCACAAGGGTAATGCTGCAGCTCTTCCTTGCCTTGGGAAAATGATCAGAGCTGCTCCCCCAGGCTTTCCTTTTTCACTACTGCATTTGGTTCTTCATTTTAGATTTAGCTAAAAAACCAAACTAGTAAGAGGTAGTAAAATTGTAATGCACAGACTTGTTAAAAAAGAAGTACTCATTATGGCCTTAAAATTTTAGATCCTTGGAACTGAAATTCTGCCTGTGAAAATATTGTCAAACTTCTGTACTTTTTCCTTTTTTTTTTCTTGGTTTAAATTTACTGTTGCTATCCAAGTTGGTGTAAGGAATAAGGGTCAGAATGTTAAAACTTTTTTTTCCCCCAGTATTCTTATTATTACAGTTGTGTAAAGTTTTAATGCAATATTTTGCCTACTGAGCCACAGAAAATCTTACTTCTTTCCTTAGATAACTGTTTTGGAAAAAAATGCAGGAATGATTAGTTTTGAAGCCTCCATTTTCTGAAAAAATTAGTGAAATTATCAACTGTATTCAAAAGTTATTAGAAGCCACAAACTGATGGATGTTTGTGCCTGTACCAAAAAACCACATACATGGAAAAGCAGAGTGATCACAAAGCACAGGTTTAAAATCAGGTCAAAACATTATTCCTGACAAACTGGTAAATAATATAATTCTACAGTCTTTTTCCAGAGATTCAAACAGGCAATTTATAAGCCTCACATAAGGAATGACACTTAGTCCTGGCTC
The DNA here is from genome assembly GCA_013397135.1 of Pachyramphus minor. Lineage (NCBI taxonomy): Eukaryota > Metazoa > Chordata > Aves > Passeriformes > Tyrannidae > Pachyramphus > Pachyramphus minor. Next base: position 154,327 of record VYXB01005402.1, read on the forward strand.
AAGTAGCTCCTGGCAGCCATTCTACCTTTTCTTCTATGGTAAGAGAATACAATAGAAGATGATTAAAAATCCCCACAATTCCCCTAATTTAACTTTTAATGATGAAACATAACTTTTCCTACAACTAAGAATAAGTACGAGAAGCCAACACAGGGGTAGATATTGGGTCCACTCCTGTTCAACATCATCAGTAATTTGGATGATGGGTCAGAGTACCCTCATCAACTTTGCTGATGACACAAAATCTCAGAGGAGTGGCTGATGCACCAGATGGCTGAGCTGTCACCCAGAGAGACCTCGACAGGCTGGAGAAATGGGCTGACAGAAACCTCAGGATGTTCAACAAGAGGAAGTGCAAAGTCCTGCCCTTGGGAAAGAGCAACCATAGTCACCAGTCCATGGCTAGAGACTACCCAGGGGGAAAGCAGCTTTGCAGAAAAGGCCCTGAGGGTCCTGGTGCACACCAAGCTGAAAAAGAGGCAGCAAAGTGGTCCTGCAGCAAGAAAGGTCAGTGGAAATGACAGCAGAGGCCTTGATCATGCAGTCATGATTTTATGTGATACACTGACCTTGAGGCTTGGTTGTAATCAGGGAAAATCTAATTTCAAACAGACCTGAAATGATCTGAAATCTAAGAAAAGTGCTTCAAAGGACCAAGGAACTATTCAGTTTGGAAGTTTATTCCTAGGTATGGTAAGTCAACAATTGTTACGTACTTTTGTGGTGGAATAAAGAACATGAATGAAGAAGGTGGCTTTTGGGCTTCCCTTAGCTGATGCATGGTCAGGGTCGAGTCAACTCTTCCAGAGAAGGGAGGCTGTTCCCTTCAGAGGTAGGGAAACTATGTCCCAGGGAGTCTCATACAAACCATGGGTTGAAGGGGTGTGAGAGACAAGGAGAGCATCTGCAGCAAGAGAGTCTGCTCTTTGGCAGCAAGATGTAACAGGAACAAAAACCTACTCTATCTACACAGATGGAATCATACAGCATTTATTTCCATCCCCCAAAAAGTCACTGAATTGCTTGATTTAGAGCAAAATTAAATAAAAGGACTCTCCCTGAAAGAAAATTGTGAGCATCAGGGAAACTTAGTTCTGTTTTGCTGTACTCGGTAATTTTCAGTTTCTGGAAGAAAAACTTTATCTCAGCTTCTGTTCGAACTAAATACTATTTGTATAGCTCAAAAGCTCTATTTTGTCAATGAAATACATCATAAAACGTGTATATACAAAGGCAGACCCAAATATATACACACATAGCTGAAGAAATGAAAAGAGCTATTTTCTATTTTTCATTCATTTCAAGAACATTGGAGATCCTAAAGCTGCCTTTTTGTAAAAGCTATTGATAAAAACCTTTTTTGGCATCATGAGTATCATCTTTGCTACCAGGGGTGATAAGAGAAAATTCCATGTATTATTGTCCCTCTTTTGCCTATCACTGTGTCATTTTAAGTATGGTGACACACATTTGCTGTAAAAAATAAATGAGATGTACAAGGAATAAAAAATGACTCTGACAGTTCCTGCAGTATTGGAAGTCAAAACCAATCAATATTGTGAAGTGAGAAAAATAGATCTAAGAGGTTCTTATTATCCTCAAATGTTGGGGTTTTTTTTATTTATTTTATTTTTCCTATTGCTTCAAGTTATTAACTTAGAAGAAGAAGAAAAAACCTATGATAAAACACAACTTGCAGCCATTCTTAATATACTTACTGGCCTTTCAAAGTAACAGCCCTCACTGGGTAAAAGCCTTTGGAAGATGGCACCTACATAAATCTTTTACCACTAATTTCTGAAAATGTATCTAACACTTGCAGAAAGTATCCCTTTTTAACACCTTCCATTTCATCTTCTTTTAAGATCCATTTATTGTAAATCTGTAGATGCGTTTTTAGGTTGCAATAGTAATGGCTCAGAATGGCAGCAGTTTTGGACACTTTTGTATCAGCTGCAAGGTACAAAGACAGGGTCTCTGTCTTCACCCTGCAGAAAAAAGAGTAAATGGGCCCATAAAAATGGGCTCTGGGAGCTGATGGAGTTTGGCTGTTCCTGGTGGCACTTAGAGTGTTTGTTATGGCTGCAGAGTTTAGTCCATGCTGTCCTGACACAGATAAAGAGCTAAGGCACACCTTTCCTTTGAGAATCCCACAGGAAGCTTAGCACTGTAGAGAAGCCAGATGAAAATTTTCTAAAATATCAGAAATCAGTCCTTAAAATGTGATGAAGACCTCACTCAGAGGCAAGCACACTGATCTAAGAGTTGCACCTGCCTGCAAGTACTGCCAACTAACAGCCCCAGTGGGATTTTTGAATATGTAAAATACTACGTTTAAGACTATGCTGCTCTGTACTCAAACATGATTCTACACGTAAGAAAAATGTGAAATACAGATATAGAAATGCTGGCCACAGCAAATAACTCAAAACAGTAAGATGGAAAATTGTATATACATAGATATAATATGCAGCAATAGACTATATTCATACATTGGGTTATTTAAAGCAGGGTGTTTTAAGAAGTTGGTTTTCTGAGTATTTCTCAAAGCCAGTGCAAGTTTCCATTGATAAACCTTTCAGAAAAACAGGAAACTTTCATTAAAAGGATTAAAAATTCTGAGGAACTAATCACAAATTTGGTTGACTCAGTGAGCAGAAACCATGTTACAGGCCTAGGAGCAGACACCAAGAAATCAAGTAGATCTGTGGTTGGAGGCTGCTGAGGCCAACCATGGGAAAATTTAAAGGAATGTCTGTCTCATTTATACACCTTGTTGATGCCAGACAGCGATTTGCAGCCTCAAGCTCCTTCCCAGACTTCAGACTCTTAAAGGAAGATCATCACACTATGTTATGGAATTTGACTGCCAGAGTGGGGTTGATATCTGCACATCTCCCTAGCAAGCAGAGCTGTGGATTCACTGTCCACAGGAATTGCATAGTCATGTAAGCAGAGTATTGGCTTCCAGTTCCTGCCCTCAGGGATTCTGCCTTGTATGCAGTGGTTCTTGGAATCAGAACCAAAGTTTTAGTCCTTGTGACAACTCCCATTTCCCTGCTAAGCACCTTCTGGAGGACAACCATTGTATCCTTGCCTCCTTTTCTCTCTGACTAATTGCACTGGCTTGCACACATCTTCACCAGAATATTATGTTAGGTATAGTCAACCATCAAGACACTTAGAGGATCCCAAAATTCCCTTGGGATAAATAATATCGATGAGATTGAATACATAGGGTCTACAGTTGTTTTTTTCTCTTTTAATTACATTTAAAGCAAGACATAAACACTCAGTTCAGCTGAAGTGCCATGGATCTGGGCAAATACAGATGAAAACCACCAGGAGTCTTAGAGACTTTTCTAGTAATTACATTAATATTCAGAAAGGGAACCTCAGTTATCATCAGCTAAGTGAGCACAGGATAAGTAATGCGGATTTCATTCAAAAGTCTACCCAGTTTCATTCTTGTTGTCTATGCCCTTATTCAAACCAAGGTGTGAGATGCCTAGCTGTTAGCACCTAAGCCTCAAAGCAGACAAACAGAGCATCATTGGAATTAACTGATATCAGAAATAATATTTCTACTCAAAGTTAAGCATTTTATGCACAGTATCTATCAACTTTTAATAGATTACATTTGTATTTTTGCAACAATGTTATGTGTATATATAATATTATATTGCAATAATATTATGCCATTTCAAAACAAGCTAATCATGCTGACTCAGGAATATGAACACTAACATTCCACTGGTTCTGTCTTCTGACATACTTTTAAAAATTGCCTACAGAATGTTCTTATGATTGGAATTTCACACCCTTTTCAGGCTTTGCAGAAAACAGTTGTCAAGGAAACTAATTAGTTCCACAATCATAATTGCAGTAATGATTAATATAAAGAGGACCTGAAGTTAAACAGTGTAACAGACTTCTTACAGCTACTTAGAGGTTATGGGAGAGCACTGAAAGGAAAAAGCCCCTAAGTGCCTATAAAAATGTTTTTAGAGAAAAATGTTCTATCTTTCTTCTGAAATTAAATTAACTAAGATTCTTTTTACTTGAATGTCTAGAGACCACCTATGTTATCATTTACAGAGGCATATCATGTTTCTGTTACAGCAGCTGTGGCAATAATGTGGAATAGTTTATGTAACAGGCTGAAGTTAGATTGCATTGCAAAAGAAGAAAGATTTTCATTTCAAATATAAAAAAATTGAACAATGGCATATCCTTTCCATTTTCCTAAACAAGTTTTTTGCTTATTTTTCTACCTGACAAGTATTTTTATTTCCTTGGGACGATAAGATTTCCTACACTTCTTTTTCCCTTTTCTTTATCAATCATGTGAAATTTTATTTCTGAATGATGGCAATCACAAGGCACTGTCTGTTTAAAAACAAGTACACAGGACCTATTGAGACCCTGAATTTCAATCAAGATGCAAATCAACTCCACTGCAATTCAAGTGCATAAACCAAATGTTTGTACTAGAACTGGATCTGAACATATGAATGAATTGCAAATGCCTTTTCTTTTTTGTAAATAAAAATCACAATGCTGCCAATATCAAAAAATAGCTATGGAATACTTAAAAGTGTTGCAGAGATCTTGAGATAACTTTTGTAAAAATGTATTTGAAGAAAACTTAGACAAAAAAAATTAGCCAATTATTTCAAAGTTTTCTGATGACACAGAAGTCCATGACTCATTCAAACTCATTGCCACTGCACAAGATAAATGCTAGTCAGATGCTCACATTGAAGCACATGTAGTTTATTTTTTAATGTATTTCCCATTATATTTATATGGCAAGTTTTTTATTTGATTCTAATAGTCCAATAGTTTGATATACATCAGACAGAAAATATTATGTTAGAGGATTTAGCACTGATTTTTCAAGTGGTTATGATGACACTGACCTAATTTGGAAATAATTTTTAAATATAGCAGCTCATAATTTAGGTAAAAAGTTTGAAATCTCTTCCTCCTAATATTTATAAAAAATTTTAAATTTAAAAATTAAAAAATAAATTTACCATAATGCTTCAGAAATTACAAATTTTTTAGGTTTATTCTGAACGAAGTAATTTTGCATTGTTGCATCAAAATAAAACTTCATATTGGGAAGCATTAAAACTCCTGTACTCACTCTTAACTACAATGTAGTTTTATGGAATAGAATTCCAAACCTTCCTATTTACAGACTTAAAAATATGAACACCATTTCTATAGATTTCAAAGCTTATAAATAAGCCTCAAAGAAGACTGTATGGTCAACATATTAGGGTGAGTAATTCAGACAGTATCTAAACAAGACTATTTGAAGTCTTAACCTCATCAGACACTAAATTAAATACCTTTATTACATGTGTAGCTTGAAGCATGTGTGGAGATGGGACTGAAATCAAGAATTCTATTAAATAAGCTGCTCACAACAGACAATAGGCAGTACAAGGCAACTTAGAAATGTGTAGCAGGTGTGTCTTAAATACTATATTGCTTGTCAACTGCCATCATGTGGGTGGAAGATTCAATCTTTCTTCTATACTTAAAAATTCCTTGATTAGTAAGAGAAAAGTGGGAGATGGGGTCCAATTTAATGGTTTTGAATCGAGTCTTTGATGGTAATGGCATCTGGGTCTCAGGTTTTTTTCAGTTAAAGGTTTCAGTGTTCAAATGTTACATTCAGCCACACAAATTAGTTTACTACGAGTAGAAAATGATTCAGAGAGAGAAAACTTACCTGTAATAATGTTGGGCTTTGGTGGCATGCTGAATTCATACAATGTTGGTTCAGAATAACCCAGTCTGTTGGCAGCTGTAATTTGTACTTCGTAACCCATGGTCCACTGAAGGTGCTCTAAGATGATGTGGTCTTTACTACCCTGCACTTTTTTCTCTAGCCACTGGTCTTCCTTATCTTTCTGTAAAGATGAAAACATTTGTTGAAATTCTCAGAATCTCTTGTATTATTTTTTTTAAACCCTGTATCTACCCAATACACAAAACTACAGAGTTTCCTTTACAGCGGTTATGAACACTGAAATAAACTGATTTCGGAGTTCTGAGTACTCAAGCTTTTTGTAATTTTGACCACTCCTTATCTACTTTCCACAATGTGGATTTAGAGAATTTTGTGGTCAACCCTATTTAACCTTTTGGCTTCAATTTATTCTTTGCTCAAACACTGTTTTTTATCTGGTAGAACTGCAGGATAATTATTTACAAGTGCTGCTAAGAACAAATTATGTAAGAGGTTTATTTTATATAGATGTTTCAATTACATTTTGATCAGTGTTCATTCAAGGAAATTTGCCATTAAACCCAAACTTGAATTTTTCATGAATGCAAGCTGTGCTTATATCATACATTAGTAATTTAATGACAACTGTAGCAATATGTGGTGCTGTAGGAGCATTTTGCATACCAGGCTGTATGTAACAATATAAACATCAGTTAGAAATTATGAAGTACTGTGTCTACACTGGTGAGACGATACATGTAAATCATTGAGATGGTGTTCAAGAGGAAAAAAAGACTCTCATAAGTTCTCATAATTCAGGTAATTAAGACATCTCTCCAAGGGGAACAAATAAGAACTTCAGTTGCAAACAATTCTGGCATTTTATAAATTTGGAGTGCTTACCTTTGCAATTTCTCCTTTGAGTGCATAATGCATTTAAATATTCTTTATACAAATAAAAATTACAAAATAACTAATAGATAAAAGGATAAAACAATATATATCGTGAAACACAAAGCAATCTTTTTCAAAGGACCAACAAGAACAGTCAGTACGAATCCCTGCAGTCCTATTTCTACTACACACTGAGGTACAATAATGGAAAAAAATATGACTGAGAGACAAACCCTGGCCATCCAACCCATACAGAAACACAGAATTAATCAGTGGATTTAAACTTTATGGGGAAAAATAAACAAAACCCCTTATAATACATGGAAGTATAACTTTTTATCTATGCACTACTGTGTTTCTCAGCAGCTTATATTTTAGCTCTTTGCTGAAGTATCTTGCTCCTCACTGACACAGGTTTCAGAGCAAATAGCATCTAATTTGGAGAGTTCAGGGACCAATCATGCTCCTTATGTCTCTTTCTTTTTTGCCCCCAGTCTTCAAAAAACAGAGGACAGACTAAACTCCCTTTATGTGCACTGCTGCAATAATTCATTTGTTATCAGATCTGAGTGTGATGACTCTTCCATACTGACTTCACCTTTTTATAAACTTTCTTGCTGCTTCTGCCCTAGCATTGGTATTGTCACATGACAGTCCTGGGAATGATTAAAATCCAGCAAAATGTCTTTTCAGGGATATTTGCAGCCAGGTGAGAGTTCCCACTTGGTGCAGTCACAGACCAGTGAAAAACATCAGAATGGTAATTCCATCACAAATCATGAAAAACCTAAATACACTGGAGTAAAAATAGTTTGCTCATCAGACAGTGAAACTAGTATTTTCTGTAAAGGATATTTTCCCATTTCCTATTGGATAATTTCTGTTGCAACCACCTGACTTGCCACCGAGTGAATCCACTTGCGTTGTCCCTATACCAAACTCCTTTTACAAAATATATTTTTTTGCATAGCACTCCCGAAATAGAGGGATCCAACAGTGATTCCAATATGTTGCAAATACTCCTTAGTAATACTAGAAATAGCAATGTTATGTAGCACCATATTTTAATGGCTGTTTAACTTGCTGAGGTGTGGGAGGAGTTAATACAAAACCAGCTAGATTCCAAAGAACATCAACATTAGAGTAATCAGAAGTTCCATACATGACCTTTGTGTTATGCACATATACCAAGTAAATATCCTGGGGAATTCCAAAGGGGTTTAGAATCACACAAGGAGAAAAAATATACTGAAATAGAAAATAAAGATTCAGTAGGTGTTCTACAATTTGGTCAGGTGAAAATAGTGAAAAAGCTGAAATGTAACAGGATACATGCACGGTATTCCAGAGAAGTTTAGCTGAACCTGAAGCCAACTGGGTGAACTCAAACAACTGAAACAAAGCCCAAGGTCTGAGTGCCAAGACATGAAACATTTTATGAAGAGTGACAAACACAAGTTAGGAGGAAGAGGATAAAGTATCTGGAAAGCAAGGTGTGTTTTTCTAAAGACAAGTAGATGAAGTCTTCCAGAATACCACCTGCTTTTGGCATCTTAAATAAGAAAACAAAACAAAAGAAAAACAAGATAATGAACTGCAATCTCCTTCTTTATAGCTGATATTTAAGCTATAATGAATTTTCAATTACTTTTCTGCTAAGCAAAGCTCAGTAATGTGTCCACATTTATTTTACTATTAGTGTAGAAATGGAAAAAGAAGGACAAGAACACAAATCAAGAGTCTGCCAAGTAAATCTTCCCACAAATCTCTCTGTTTATTCTAAGACCCTTTATTCGGTACCTTAAGGAGCAGAAAACAGAACCACAAAAGATCAGTTTGTATCATATTGGGTTGTTCTACTATTAATACCTCTTAAAATTCATAGAAAGCTCTACATATGCACAGTGTTCTAGAATAAATGAAAGAAACTTCCAAATTACAAACTATAGTCTAATTTGAGGGATCGCTTAATATAAATGTCTTCAGTAATCACTTGCTATCAGCAGTTGTATCATTAATATCCACCATCAAATGCATATTTTCAGAGACTACAATCAGATCTGCAACCAACAGAAGGCCACTGATAACCTGGTCAATGATAGGCATTTTCTGGGGATCTCACTGCCCTCTTCAAAAAAGCTTAAGCCTTAGATTAACACTGTCCTCTTCCCACTATAAGTCCTTGCTTGAAACAAACCTATCAGAGTGCTACAGACTGCTACACTGAAAAAAAACCAAAAACCAAACAAAAAAGAAAGCCAAATCAAGCTCAAACCCCTCATATTATTATTTCTTAATTGAGTTTATATTTGCTTTATAATATTAGCATCAGCCAAATTTTGTTTAAGAAGTATCTAATACCTACATTTTTAAGACAGCTGTAACCTAAACACCTAATTACCATGACAAAAACAAGAACAAACAAACAAAGAAAAATAAACCCTCAATATCCCCCCAAAAGTATAAAAAGCAGTATAAAACTCCAGTCTACCATGACGTGCTGCTTCTCAGAACTGAAGGCACACCTGACAACCGTGGAAGTAACGCCAATCCAGTGTTAAGACACCAGTCTACTGGTCTAGAAAATAACATCTCTCTCTTTAAGGGTCACTCTACAGTATATCCAAGGTCACTCCCTTCAACTGTTCCCTTAGTCTCCATCCACTCTAAATTGCTGAGCTGAAAGTTCAGCCCAAACACACTTACTGTGATGGTCCCTGTGATAAAAAAAGGACAGGAGATGCCACACTATCTTGAAATCTGGGAAGAAAAAAAAAATCAAAAAATCCTCACAGAAGACATTCTGACAGTTTAAAGCAGTGACTTCACAAGAATTGATTACATTTGGTTGGTGCTTTCCAGGTCTGGGTAAAATACAGGACAAAGCACAAACTGGCTGATAATGTATACAGTGTTAAAATGCATAGAAGGTCCAAGGATCTGGCAGGTAAAGTGGAAACTAGAGGTACAAAAACATTTCACTGTTTCTTGGTTGGTGACTCGAGAGTGCAAGTAAATGAGAAATTACCTCTTTTTAAATGTTTCATATTTATAGAGGTTTGTTCTAGAACCTGTCAAAGGAATAAAATGAACACAGACAAAAGGAATAAAATCAACATAGTCAAAACAAGAGCAAAGCACATAACCTACCAACCAAACCCTTGTTTTCCAGAATTCAGAGCATTAATAGTAACCCTGTTACATGTCAACATGGTGAAAAACTTTCAAGCCTGCAAAAACTAACCGCTCCTTTAATATTTCCTCCAAACACCATCATGGACATAAAAGACAAATTAAGCACTGTTACTTGTTTTCAAGTTAGGATTTTAATCAATTTTTCTTGCTTCTGCCTAAATGTTTCTAACCACAAAAGAGAGCTTTTTTTTTCTTTTTTTTCTTTTTTCTAATTCTAAATATTTACTAGAACTTTTCCTGCTATGGACAAACAAAACCAACCTTCTGTGGAACCTGGAACCTGGTAAATAACACAGCAGGTAATAGACTTTTACAAATTTCAGTACCCATCCCCATACTGTCCATGGATAAAGCTTAACATCCACTGTGAAACAGCAGCACTGTGTGTCCTAACTAATTTTAGAAGGAGCATAAGCAGGAACCACCAAAGGAGGGCTTGAGCTGGCTCCTATTAAAATTACAGAGTTACTATGGGAGATGTGGTCAGGTGGTCATCTCCTGCATCAGACAGGATGCTTCCCAAGGGAATTCCTACCACTGCTCTTCCCGGCTGGCTTACTTGGGAACAATTTTCCCTTGTTTTTCTCACTACTCTCCTATTCTTTCCTAACGTAACTTTGAAGCCAATGTGTCTCATCAGCTTCAGACTCCATCAGTGAAGTTTTGTCAGACTGCCTTGACTTAGTGCAACAGCATGAAAAAAAGGCTGCTACTCATAAAAATTGTATTCCCTGGAATTCAGAAGAAAATGTCAAGCTACTTATTATCTGATTGTAGCCAGTAATTTCCACCCATAATATGAAGAAACTGATGTTAGGAAAGCAATATTTGACAGAATGAAATACTTGATTTCCAGAAAAAGAAAACTTACCAATTGCCCTGTCCTTCCCCTGGTTTAAAAAAAACCCAACTGTGTAAATCTTAAACACGAGGGAACTGACTTTTAATAAGACATGAAGAAAAAGCCAGTGATGTATAAGCTCTTATCCAATATGCTTTTTAAACATTGGTCCAGGTGCTAGTAATGAGGCTGGCAAGAGTCAATTAAATATGACCAATGGGGAAGATAGAAGTCAGCAGATAATTATGAACTTTAAATAGCATTTGTTCATTCTGATTAAAACACCAAAATATTATTCTGCTTCTTTTGTTGTAGGAAGGCCTTTAATTTAGTCAAATTGCTTTTTCGATTGGAAGCTTAAGGAGATAAGGATTTGAGGTTGAATTAAAGCTATCTTCTTCAGTAACCTAATAAGTTTCCACTTACTGCTTAAACCGTACATTTACCTTTCAACAACACACATGAAAAGTCATCTTTTATGCTACAATGTTGTACCTTATTCAACACAGTAGATCAAAATCAGATTTCCAAAAATTTTCAGGATACTTCCAAAAGCACTTTATTTAGATCATGAAACCAGGTTAAATTCCATATGCTGCATGCATGTAATATATCCAAACAGTTTATTTTCTTCCAATTGGTAAATGCTTAGAGGCATTTTAATCTTACTAGGAAGTTCAATCCCACAAAACTGCATTGTATCTTTTATTGCATATTTTACTACCCTTGTCTTCTTTACAATTACTTTTTTTTTAATGCCAAATGTATCCACTAGACTGAAAGTCATTTGAGGAGGTCAATTAGTATTTCGGGATCAGTGATAGCAGCGTAACTCCTGGTCATTGCCTCAAGCTACTCCTGAAAGGGCTACCAAATGTTTCTCAGTTGATTTGGACCTACCAATCTTCTTTGGTTATATGTAACTTAGGAGAATCATTTTACATACCAGGTTTAGCACTCAGATAATCCCAGGACTATTATTAAAAAGTTACATTATAGGAAACATCAGGAAATGGGACAAAAATTATTACAAGTTAAGGAACTGTCTTTTCCTTTTTGGGAACATTAAAAGAGGTCCTGAAGTTAATTTCTCAAAGGTTGCTTCTTTCTGTTAAATGCAATCCACACTACATTCCATTTAACATGTCTAGATATCTGATGTCACATTCCCAATCTTTCAGACTCTCGAAACAGACATGTAAATTTGCTATAACACTCTGGTAGGATGTGCTGTTACTGGATTTAGTCAGATAAATGTACTATGATCTTCCTAAAAGAACACAAAGAAATGTTTAAAAAATGAACACTTTGGAATTAAATTCATCACTTTTGCCAGCTCTGTAGCTACTTCTTCAACCCAATCTTTTCCAGGCATAATACACCAGGAAATGAAGGATAATTGAACTACTTTAATAACAGAAAAAAACAAGCAACACTTTTTTAAAAAATAAATTATACGTTAAAAAAAGCCTGTTTTCTAAACATGCCAGATTTGTTCTTAATTTACCATGTAACAAAACAGAGAACACAGTTTTCTTGCTGGAATGAAATTTCAGTTACATCCTTAGGAAGAACTTTTAATTTTTTATTTTATACTATGGCATCAGCAATTTAGCAATAAAAGAAAACATACTCTATCTTATTTACTTTTCCTAGTGTACGAATCCATTTTGTTAAATTGTTACATTTTAAACAATTTCACCAGTCTTCTCTTCATTAAAAGCAGATATTAACAGACATAGCTCACTTATTTTGATTAACTGAAATACTTACACTTCTGTATTTGACAATATATTCCAGTATGGGGGCACCTCCATCATCTTGTTTAGTTATGCTAAGTTTAAAACTCTTGCCACTTTCAGGTTGTCCATGAATTGAAGGGGGACTTGGCTCCCCTAAAAAAGGGAAAAAACAGTACATAATAATAATTCAGCAGTGAGATAAGTCTTAAATTACATCTGGGAACCTTTCCATAATAATATTAATCAAAATCTTAAAATCAATATGATCCTTCCAGGCAATGCTAAACAACCTCAATAAGAGTGTTAAATATTTTGTTTAAAAAATATTCTGATGTAGATTACTCATACAAGGAAACAAAATTATGTGAAATATGAAAGAAATATTCATTTCTTTGAGACCTTCCAACTTTTGACACTTTGAAATGAATTTCCTTCCGAAATCCTTTAGCCATCAATTCAGCAAGGCTGATAGGCCACTACTCACACTGAATTCTTACAGGTAAGAATCCTTAATATTAGGCAGGAGATTTAGTCCCATGTGCAAGGCTTAAATTGTAATTTAAAGTAAATATACTCTCCAATAAATGTGTCAAAGCAAATTAGATACTTTCAGAGTAGTCAATATCAAGAATAAATGTAAAGAATAAGATTTCCAAAACCAAACCCAATTTTCTTTGTAACGGTAAAGTATTCTTAAACATACAGTCAGAAGATTAATAGCCAGTTTAAGCCACTTTACTAGTCAAAATTCACAGACTAATTATTATTTCTATATGCAAGGCCTTTTACAAATTTTTAAAACAGATCCCACATGAACATATCATACTGAAGTGTCTAATTTTCAAAATACCTGCAAATTTGCATTGACCCAGAAAGATACAGTTCCTTTAAAATAATATCATTATCTGTGTTTATCTCTTATCAAACTAAGGATAAACAGATGTCAACATAAAGTTTGCCTAGCTTTCTATCAGATAACATATAGATATAACCTCTATGAGTATCTGCCATTCCTCCATCAGGTATGTTGTTTCATAGGAATAATAGCAAATTATTTTACCTGTCCTTCCATATATTTAGAGTATGCATATGCTTAAATGAAAAAGAAAATTAAACGCTGCCAAGTTACTGGTTTGGGACAGAAGAAATGTACCAGTAAGAATGCAACATAATAACAAAGAAATATTTGTGTCTTTTGTAGTTGCATGAATTTTACTGTTCATTCCCTTAGGGCCAGTATTAACTACACTGAGTCATGCCCTACTCAGGAAACAGTTCAGTTGCAACAGATTTATGAGAGACTGGTCTGGCAATAGTTGCTGATGTATTTTGGTATGTCTGTTTGATTATTATACACTGCCATCTGCTAGTTCCTTTATTTTTCTTCTCCCTTTGTATTTAATTTATTTATTGTTCTTTCGATACAAAGGTAATTTGGGAAAAATATTTTTCATTAGCCCTTAACATTTAAATCTGAATCTCTTGCTGATAGCTACCACAAACATAAAACTGGCTTCATAGAATTTTTCATTTGCATGTAATCATAGTTACAGCAATTTATTCTCATCATTTTTTCCACAGCTTAAGATTTCTGTTTGAGGCTTAATAATTGCAAAACAATGGCAGCATAATTTGATGAAGAAATGTCTCCAGAAATGGCCAATTCATTTCTCACAGATGCTGATAATATCCTGAGGGTAAATGAGAAAAAGCCCTTAATCTAATATCTTTCATGGTTTTTTCTCTTGTATATAAAATATAGATTTTTCTTAGTCTCAAAAATATAAGATAACAGGATAGATTTGCCAATTTAAATTCATTTATACTTCTTGGAAGGGGGGGAATAAGATGAATATGATTTCTGAGAAGCAATGACTCTTGAAATACACTGGGCAGTAGAGTATAAATATAAAACATTATCTGCAGTGAATCATAATTCTAATTATTAGCTGATCCAGATATAACATATCCCAGTAATAATTTTGATTTAATAGCACAAGCGTTACTCACGGACAGGTAAGGTCTGAAAGATCTCAATTTTGCTGTACTCCCCTTGACCCTTTCCATTTACAGCTGCTACTTTGATTTCGTATGTCGTATTTGGTTCCAAGTTGCTGAGAACAACCATTGCTAAAGGAAAGGGAAAGAAAAGGAACAAAGTTTGATGGTGCAATAAATTTAAAAAAAATTCAGGCAACTTCATAATTTGTTTGCTTCACTTGCAACTTAACAAGTCCCATTTTCCAATAGTACATTGGTTTCAAACGTAGCTTTTCTGTTGAGTGCTAATAGTCCCTTTTTTTCATCTGCATGGAATTGTTGTCGTGACTGAGCAAATTATGCTTCTGCAGGAATGTAAAATCAGTATGCCACAGGCAACAATCAAAGACTTTGATGGGGATCGATATTTTATGTTCAGATTGTGAGCACAGTGTATTGGGTTTGCACAGCCAAGCTTTGGTAGCTGAGGGGGTGGGGGGTTACAAGGGAGGCTTCTGTGAAAAGCTGCCAGAAGCCTCCCCCATGTCTGGCAGAGGCAATGCAGGATGGACCTGCCACTGGCCAAGGCTGAGCCCATCGGAGAAGGTAGTAACGTCTCTGTGATAACATATTTAAGAAGGAAAAAAGTTACTGCACATATGTAATTGCTCTCAGGGAAGAGTGAATATGTGAGTGGAACAGCCCTGCAGACACCAAGGTCAGTGCAGAAGGAGGGGCAGGAGGTGCTGCAGTGCCAGAGCTGAGGTTTCCCTGCAGCCCCGGGGTGCAGCCCACGGTGAGGCAGCTGCACCCCTGCAGCACAAGGAGGTCCACAGGGGAGCAGAGATCCACCTGCAGTCCTTGGAGGGCCCCACACCAGAGCAGGTGGATGCCCAAAGAAGGCTGTGACCCCATGGGAAGCCCATGCAGGAGCAGGCTCCTGGCAGGGACCTGTGGAGAGAGGAGCCCATGATGGAGCTGGTTTGCTGTTAGGGCTTGTAATGCTGTGGGTGACCCACACTGGAGCAGCCTGTTCCTGAAGGACTGCACCCCATGGAAGGGACCAGCATTGGAGCAGTTAATGAAGAACGACATCCTGTGGGAGGGAGTCACAATGAAGTTCATGGAGGACTGTCTCCCGTGGGAGAGACCCACACTGGAGCAGGGGAAGGACTCTGACTCCTCTCCCTAAGCAGCGGCAGAAACAACCTGTGATGAACTAACAGTAACCTCCATCCCCATCTCCCTGAGCTGCTGTGGGGGGAGGAGGCAGATCCTGGGAAGGAGGGAGAGGTGGAGGGAAGGAGTTTTAAAGATTTGTTTTATTTCTCATTATCCTGCTCTGATTTTGACTGGTGATAAATTCAATTTATTTCTCCAAGTGAAGACTGTTTTGCCCATGACGGTATTGGTGAGTGACCTCTCCTGGTCCTTATGTCATCTCATGAGCCTTTTGTTCTATTTCTCCTCTAGCTGCATACAATTCATAACTTGTCATTCTTCCTTCATGCAGATGAGTATCAATTGTCCTTGGTCTGCACTCGACACAGTTACATGCACATTAGTGGTGAACTGCTGGTGCTGTGCCAGTTCAACAATGCATTCAAGACCTAAAGTGACAGATGCCTATGATGACGAAAGGGAGAGTTCTGAATTATCTACTAGGGACCTGAAAGTAAATTAGTCAAGTTTGTATATATTTCAGAGGAGGTGCATGGAAATGCATATTGAGGTAAAACCAAAAAACCCACAATCAATCAAACAAAAAAGGTGATTTAGGAAGCCAAGGGGTTTGAACTTCTGACAGGCTTTCAGAAATCACGACTGAACCCCTGAAAGCAATCATTCACACAACCTGTCTCTATACCAGCAACTGGAGATGCCATCAGAGGCAGAGAACAGGGTAAAAGCTTGCCAAAGAGCAAGAATATTGTACAACAACAACTCTAGGAACAAAATCCAGGGAAAAAAATGTTGGATTCCAGGAGCCTTTATGGGAATAAATAATATGTAATATTTATAAACATTATAGTACTGTATTTTCTAATAGCAACGTTGAATATGCACTTGGAAACATCAATCCAAAGAGAGTTCTTGGAGCATTACCCTGCCTTTACAAGAAAGGTTCCTTTTATGGTCTCTACAGAAATTGCCTGTTTGTGTTTTGCCAGCTCTATGATGAGCTCTCCATATGTCATGAGCAATGGATGTAAATTAGATGGACTTGACTGGAAGCACAGCAGCATTTCTCCTGCCCAGCAAGACAGGGGCTGTAATATTTTACAAGAGGACATAGAAATGTTATGTCTCAAGAAAGAACCAGTAGTATCTTTCTCAGTCTCTAGGGAGCCTTGGTTTTCAGTATAGAGGAGTATTTTTATAGTTGCTTTAGGCCTGCTTTTCAAGTTACATATTCAATGAAAGCATACTTATTTCTGTCTGTACTCTTTGTTAGTCTTTTGAGTCCAGATTTATTAGAATTTCTATTTCTTTAGTTTCTGCAGCAGTCAGCTAGAGTTTCCATTTCATGTGGTGCTAACGGGATTTAATGAATTTGGAAAAAACAGTAACTTTTACATTTCACACTCTATTATGGGCACTTTGCATGAATTTGCCACTGAAAAATGATAACTGTTTTCTTGTAAATAAAGCAGTAGAATTGTATGTCTTCCAGCACATTTTAGCTTTATAATTTCATGAGATTTAAAAATATCAAACTCTGAAGTATAACCATATCATAAGAAAATAAAGTACCATCATGAGAATAAGAATAGAATTCGGAGAAGGATTATGATATATAATATTCAGTTCTGTTAAGATGAAATTTAAAACCTAAACCAAGCAGTAGCAGTGTTTGACTTGCCTTTCAGCCATGACTACTTTCCAAGGCTGAATAATTTCACTGAAAATAAACCTTAGGGCATACTAAAAATTAGTGTTACTGTAAATGTATTTAAAATTTAAACAACATAAAAGCATGAGTATGAGTCAACACTTAATAAAACACAAATGTGTTAAATACATGAAATCTAAGGATTCAATTCCATAAACACTTAAGAGACTCCTGGGGCCTATATAAATGAACAAAATTACTGCAATATTTAAAGAATCAGTGTATACTTCAGAATCCTCTGCACAGCACTATGTGTCTAGATACAATGACTTATAATTACATTTATGGAATTAACCCAACTGTATCTGATTGCACAATATGTCCTCAAAAACTGGATCAGTTTGGTATCAGTGATGGTAGATGTGGATATATTATATATGTAAGAAGAAAAATATAACTATGTCCTCCTGTAAAAAAAGAAGAAAAATTCTGATCCAGTATTCTGGATCAGAATACTTTACATACTCTAGTTCCAAGAGAATATTTAGAATAACTAAGTAAGATATAAAACTGTCCCACAGTATGTAACAAAACAGTAGGGCTGAAAAGTAATATAACAGTAGTGAAACTTCCACTGCCTGCTCAGAGTTTCACATTTTTTAGAATATTTTGAGAATGGAAGAAAATTCTTTAAAAATTAGTTAGTTTTTTGTTTGTTTTGTTTTTGTTTTTTTTTTTAAAAAAAAAAGGTATGTAACTGTTATTTAAATATAAAATCAGCCTATATATCGTTCCATATAAAAATTAAGACTTTCTTACAGGACTCCTAATCTCATGGCCCTAGCCACACTGGATATTTTTATTGCAGCTTGCAATGATCACTGAAGTAATTAGCTGCAAATTTTCAAATAATGTTCTGAAAGAAATATAGTATTTCACTTTCAGTATATAATTGTGAAAAAATTGTATGTTATGCCATTGGTATATTCATTGATGTCTATCAAGTCCCAAATATATTGAAAGTGAAATCCTTTCTTTCAGAATATGGTTTGAAAGTTTTCAGGTTTTTTTCTACCTGTCATGTCTGTCTTCTTTTGCTTTTATAGTGTCTTTCTACTTAGAGTACCTGTGTGCTTCAGCTGGAGAATTCAATTTTGTAGACTGATTTTGCTGGGATTATTTATATAGTGACAGGTTACACTGAGGAGAAGATTG
Organism: Pachyramphus minor; assembly: GCA_013397135.1. Lineage (NCBI taxonomy): Eukaryota > Metazoa > Chordata > Aves > Passeriformes > Tyrannidae > Pachyramphus > Pachyramphus minor. Next base: position 172,773 of record VYXB01005402.1, read on the forward strand.
GGAAGGAATACTCCAAAGAGGGAAAACTAGAACATTCTCTTGTGAACTCTGCAAATTAACTAAATTAACTAATTTAAGTTAATTAATTAATACATTGACATGATGCAGAACAGCTCAGACCCTCTTGTTATCCACTTATAAGAAGACAGACAGGGAGACTGCAAGTCACAAGGTATTCTTTGAGGGGATCATGATCATAGAATCATAGAATCATAGAATTGATTGGGTTGGAAAAAGACCTCAGAGATCATCAAATCCAACCCTTGGTCCAACTCCAGTCCATTTACTAGATCATGGCACTAAGTGCCATGTCCAATCTCAGTTTAAATGATACAATAAGTTACCAGTCACTTTGGTTTTATTTACTATGTTAAGAGTTTAAACCAAAATTATAAACACCTCTTTAACAAGGTATGCCAGGGACACTGGTTTGATTTTTATTCAAATGTTGTTGACCATGATTTAAAAAGAAATGCACCTATGAAAAAGAAATAAACCTTTTTGTATAGAAAAATTCAGATTAACGTATCCTGGGACAATAATCCTAAAGTTTAAGCAATATTAAAAATAGAGTCCTTATTTTTCATTTTACAGATTCTTTTAATTTGCAAGCAAATCTAAAACAATAAAAACGTGAACGCAGTACAGAAAAAAAAAACCCTGAAAAAATATATTAGATAGACAAAAATGCAGAATTCCATACTGTTTAAAATCTAATGTGTAAGCATTTCAGCTGGAAAAATTCATTTTATTGTCACAGAATTTTAACTGCTGTCAAGATGAACCACAGGAAAACAACATCTGACACAAGATTTGCTGTGAAATAAATTGTACCATAAATCCAAGTCAGTAAAATCAAAACAAAATCCCCAGCTGCTTTTCTGATTCAGGGTAGGTTGTTTATGTTACTTTATAACTAAGCAGAATGAGAGGGAAAATGTCTGGCATATAAAATTGTCTTTTCACCAAAGTAATCTTCCTCAGAAGCTTTCTAAGGACTGTGATATATTACATAAACCATCACAAAAGCAAAGAAGGTTAGGGGAACTAATAATACAGTTACACTACATTAATCTCAAAGCAGATTTTATATGAGGTTAATTAACAGAAATAGAACATCACTGCATTGTTCTCATTGGAGAGGTATCTGTTGCATGGACCAATGTTCCTCCAGTTCCAAATTCAATCCCTGGAGGATGTCAGATCTAGCTAAAGTAGGATATAAATTTATTTTGCAACAAAGTAGCTGAGACATAAAACTGTTGGAATATCATCTTTGCTCGTATATATTTGAGATTGCAGCAGATGTGTGGAAGTTCTGTCAAAGAAGCATTAAAAATTTTAGGATTTTTTCCCCTACTCCTTTCTCTTTAGTCTCAATCTGTATTACTAGAGAGACTGAATGCAGACTGAACACAGTGCACGTTGATAACTGCAGTGTTTTGATTCAACAGCATTTTGCTGCACCTATCACTCATTATTTTACTACCCTCAAGGTAAAAACTGAGTCCCCTGGAAATACTAGAACCTCTTTCAGAGGGGAAAAAAACACCCAAAAACCAGAATAGCATTTTTATGAAGCTCAAACAGGTTTCTCTTTGAGATGATGACTCATGTTCTTTCAAGGACAGAAAAAAAGACATGGGAAGGAAGCAGTGAGGAACCTATTGCAGCAGGACATGTGAAAAGAGAAGTGAGGAACTGGAGCATTAATTTTCTCTACAAATGTCTGAGACTCTTTTAGATGTCACAGAATATGAGCAACTTCTCCCAAAATTTCAGCATCTGTTTTGTTTATTCTATATGTTTACGCAGCAGGAGGAAGAGTATAAAACCTCTCTTTTCTAGCTGAGCCTCACAATCAGCTCAGAAATATTGACAAAATGAAGTTAGAATTTGCCTTGGGGGAGAAATAGAGGGAAAAAAATAAAAGAGGATTTTGCTACGCAATAGACAAAATGTTAATTCATATGCAGAAACAGCCAGACTGTCTCAGTTCCATCTGTCTGCCTTGCCCAAATAACAGTTAATTTCATAAATACTGATTCAAGCATCTGACTATAAATGTCAGAATTCAACTAACACAAATAAATGAACTTTAATAATGAAAATATTTCAAGTTGCACATTATATGAAAAAAACCCACAATTAATGCAAATCCTACTGCAAGTGAAATCATTGGTGTAAATTCCATTAATATATATGGAGACAATATCAAGCCTTCAGTCATTCCCCAAAATGTATACACAGGAAAAAATGAAAACATTTTAATAATCAGATAAAATGACTCTGTCAGGAATTTCCATCATTCTTCACACTATAATGTATAATTATTGCATTAGTTTGGAAGAAAAGTTGCAGAGGTTTAATTAACTGTGAATACAAACAATCATCTCTGCATAAAGATATAGAGTGTGACAGATCAGGTATAATTAATGTAATCTAATGTTCACCAACTTTAATTTTCTTACAAAATACTTTTCAGTAGCTGACATTAAAAATGCATTTTGCAAAAATGGTTTTATTAGTTTTAATATTAATATATAACATACTAAAATACAATTACTTTGTTAAGCTCCTTTTTCCCATATATTTAATTTTATTGGGTCGGATTCTGAAATAACACAATACAAACTGAACCAAGAGTAGCATCCCCACCTTAGAGTTGTTCAGAGGATTTTCATTGCTACCTATTTCTATTCTAAATCTAATAAGAAAAGATTAAGTAATCTATGGGACAATTACAGTTATAAAACACAGAATGCTATAAATTAATGAAAATAAGGAGAACAAGAGTGTAAATCAAAGCTCCTAGGAAAGAGTAAATTTGTGGACTAAGAATACAGTTTATAATAAATGGAATCAGCATGAATCCAGAAGATGGGTTTTGTCATGTAACAAACTTTGGGTATAACAATGAATAGATTTTGTTTACAAGTTCATTTTCTAGTTTATTTATTTAAAAAGCACCCTTAGTTCAATCTGTATTTAATGAAAATAACAACAGAGCATGCAGTATAGGAAAAACATCCTAGGAGAAAAATTATGGGAACAAAATCAATTTGCTGAGATGGATGCTGTTTCCATAACCTCACTCAGAACAGAAACACACTTGCACAAACTGCATGTAAAATAAATAATTTATGCAAAGTGGTGTTAAGAAAAATGAAAAATCATTAAAAGTATGTAATATTTTAAGGCTATAGCCCTAAAGACATATTCATACTCCCAGTGATAAAAGAGACCATATTATCTTGATATCGTCTTCACACTTTTCTGTGATATTGACAATAACAGAATATTTCATGAACAAACCCTGCCACCTGTACTGATTAGTGTCTTATCCTATCAACAATCACGTGCAACTAGGATCTAGCTTTGAGAGCTTTTGTTTCTCATCACCATTAAGACAGAATTTGTATTTCAAACACGCATTCTGTCTTCAAAATAAATGAAACAATTTTACTTTTATTCTGTAACTGTCTGGAATGCTTTGGATTTCTCTATTGCAGTGTATGGTAAAAAAATCCTTTTGGATTATTATCAAAATATTTCTTGCTACTTAGAAATAGTTCCCTCACGTATCTATAGTTCACTTGTTTGTTAACTAATGTTTCTTAGCTGCTGTTTTCTGTAGTCCCCTGAAGTGGAAGATGACGTGGATAATAGTATACCCTAACCTAAAGGACAGGAATGTGACAGCCAGTTCTCCTGCTTTACAGTACTGTGTGTGCACGGTGGGATAGGTTAGGAGAAGAAATCCCCATTAAAAATGGTATTATTTTAATTATATATATATATATATTTAATGTTTTTAGTTAATTTTTAGTAAAAACAAACTTTCCATAATTGAAAATTGCCAAATTTTCTAGGAGAACATGTGAGGCTTCACTAATAATTCGAACTTGCTATGCTTCTTGCCCATACAGAAACTTTCTAATAGTATCAAATGAGAATTTACAAATGTACAATAAGAATGTGTAAGAGCATGTAATGGATACACTGACTATCCATAAAATAATACTTATTTTGTCCTAACTTTCCTGATTTTTCGTATCATCACACTAAAACTGAGATAGGTGAATTTTCAGGATTTTCTTTACTCTTTGATTCATTCTTCTATAACAGAACGGACAATCAAAAATTTACTAGGCATCCCTGTATTGAAAGTTCAGGAGATGGAGTCCTTGAAACTGTTGATAATCCCTGTAAGGAGATCTTGTTAAGCTAAACAAGGCATATGGAATGAACCAATTTTTTACACAATTCAATTGGCTAAAATGGAAATACGTATTGAGCTTAAACCCCGCAGAATTTAAACACATTTCAAAAACAAATGCTCTTTGAATAACTTAACCTTTAAAATGTCAGGTCTCCTCACAATACTCATTAGCCCTTCATTTTATTTATTCAATAAATACATTTTTTAGAACAACCTTCTAAGAAATACTTTTATCAATTTTTTTTTTGTCTGTGTTCTGATGTGTTGCAATTCATTTTAACATTCAATTAAACAACTCTCACTGATGGTTAATTGTTTGCTACCTTAAAATGCAGAAGCATTAAGTTAATCAAAATTGTGAAAATGGCTCTCATGGAGGCTACCAAAAGGAGTGTAGGACATATGAACAAAACCTAGTGCTGTGTTACTTAGTCTGCTGGAGATAATGCCAAGGGGGGATTGAACAGTCACCTCCATCCTCTCTCAGTGGAGATACAAACCATGATGTGAGAGACTCTCCTCAGCAGCAGCAAAGAGCATGACAAGGACAACAGGCCCAAGCTGTAGCTGGGCAAGTTCAGAGCAGTTTACTTTTAACAACTGCATCTCCTTCCTATTGTCAGCCAATACAGTGACATTTAGTGGGTCAGATTCCTCCCATCTGAGTCAATATTCATACACTGGGAGAGACATGAAGCGCTGAAACAGGTTACACCAAGACAAGAGGGTGAAGAATCTCCATCCTTGGGGGTTGAGACTGAGTTAGAAAAAGCCATGCCTGGCCTGATCTAGGACTGGCACTAATCCTGATTTAAGCAGGAGGTTGGACCAGATAAACTCCAGATGTTCCTTCCAACCAACCTTTCTCTGATTCTGTAAACGAAAGGCAAATACTATCTTGGTCCTTGGGACTCTGTTTCCTCCTCTGCTATTAAACTATTGTGCACTTTTTAATGCAAGGATTTTAGGGTCTACTGCTTGAAGAAACAGCCAGCCACTTGAAAAGGACTACACCTAAAATTTTTTTATGAAACAATAAATGAATACAGTAAAATCAATGGGAATTTGTTCTCAGCAGGGTTCATTGTTAAATATTTATGTGACTATAATAGCTGCAATTTTAGTAGTACAAATTACACTGCTAAATATAAAATCTGATTAAGTTAAACATTTCCATGAATCAAATTTACTTTCAGTAGACACAGTCTTAAAATTCTCCTATAAGAAAAATTTCTAGGCCACTGAATACACCTGAACTTCCACTGGCAATATGAGCACATAAAGACAGTAGAATTAAGTCTTCTAAGTGATGCTTTATTGAGTGAACCTACAATACTACAATATGTAGTAAAAGAATAACTGTGTAAATCTCATTGCAGAAGGGCAATTAAGGACTTTAGTATTAATATAATTTATATTGTTTCATTTATCCCCCTTTTTTTTAAGTCCTTTTGAACACCAATCAAGGCTAAAAACAACGCTTACCTCGAGACAACCCAGAAAACAAAACAGGGTCTTCTAAGGGATTCCTTTTATTAGGAGCTGACGAAGAACATGCTCTTTGTTAGATTTTAGCAAATGTAACAATGTTTTATGTCAAGGTCTAGAATTCACCCTGGATTGTTGAAGGTGGGAGTATAATTTGAGTGGGGAGGCTGAGAGTCAGCTATGAGTACATACCTTACTTTCTTCTACACTTGAGACAACTATACCACTTTCTCTCATTTTTTAGTGGTATAAATCAAACTATATCCTATCCCAGTCTATCTGTGTCAGAATCTAGAATCTCTTATACTGCCTTGTAGGGCACAAAGAATTACATGTATTTCAGCTTTGCCTGCTCTTTTTTCTTCTGTTCCTACAATGGAAAGCACCTAATATCCCCTTTGAAAACTGCAACACAAAGTTGGGAGTTGAAAAGAGTCTCCTACAGTCAACACTCTAACCATGGTTTCTTTGTTACTGAGAGATCCTGAGGAAAAAAAAAGGAGAGGTAGGCCTCACTTGAATTCCTAACAGACAAATGTGGTATCTTCCAAGCATGAAGTAGTTTCAGCGTTAGGTTGAATGTGTATGTGCTATCCAATGGAGTGGCAAGTCCACATAGATTTGTGGACCATATTACTGCTTGAGAAAGGCAGATAGGGGTCACCTACCTTGGTACACATTCTTGCAATACAGTGACATTTAGTGGGTCAGATTCCTCCCATCTGAGTCAAGACTGACTCTGCTCTTCTGCATCACCAGTCACTGGCAAACAGGACTTGCCAATGAGAGCAGAACTGTGCCCAGGAGCACAGCTTTACTTGGAGTTGGTTTTTGCTTGACTGACTTCACAGAGTGAACTTAAATCTTTCTTCCAAAAGGCTGAGCAGACAAGTATTTTTCAGTGTGATACAACTGCCATTTGAAGGCTGGACAAGCTCTTGCTGACTGCTTTTAAAAGAGAGTTGATGTAAACTATCAACTTATCCTAAACCAATAACAGATTACTGGTCCAAATATCTTTTTAGCACAAAAAAATCCCATACAGAAAATGCCTTCCAAGTCTAAGAAAATACTGACAGCAGTTTACTTTTAACAACTGCATGTCCTTCCTATTGTCAGCCAAGTTCTACAGAGCTTCATTTTTTTCCCTATGAGACTTTGCAACAGATTTAAGATGTTTTGTGTAATTCCCCCATTTTCTTACATATCGTGCAAGTAGTAGTTTTCTTATGGTGTCACAAAACTGCACCATGTTATTATATACAAATAAGAGGTGGCCTTTCTCAACCAGATGGATTCAAAAACCAAAGAAAATTAATTACTCTTTACTCATTACTACAAATATACCAGTACTTCTACAATGCTCCAAGACAGATGTCAAGAATTCAGGAATTCTTAATGGTAAGTCAAAGGAATATCTGAGAGCACCAAGGGATGAAAATTTCTATAACCATGCTCAGAGAAGCAGAGAATTTTTCATAAACAAATTCACATATGTTAGCAAGCCTCTCAGTTAAGGCTGCTATTTAAAATCCCAACATTTTAAATTTCATTGTAATTCTGCATCCTACTAGTAATAAACAGAATAAAATGTATAAAATCTACATGTCTTTTCTCACATATGTTGCTGCACCTTGGAGCTACCTAAGAAGCAGGTTCTGACACAGGAGTTCTGACTCTAAGCCATGCAGTTTTCAACTCTGGAACATGCAAAGTGTGAGAAAAAGAGACTCTACTTGCTCTGTTACCCAGGAGGTGGCAGAAACCTAACCACCACCATTTGAAGTGAGAATAAACCAGCTCCTGGTGACTGCTATCATCAAAGAGACCATCCTCACAGTGACAAGCAAAGGGACTAAAATGTGATCCCAAATGTATCTTTCATGGCATTCCCTACTGTGCAAAAGGAAAGAACTCAAGGCTGACATGAATGATGATTTCAATAATTGTTTTTTTTGCTTCTTATATGCAAAGATAATTTTCCTTCATAACTTTTTCTTTCTCATCCCCATCATGCATACTATTCTTTTTCCTTACCAATAAAGAAACAAATGGGGAGAGAGAAAAAAGAGGATAAAAGGGAGATCAATTAGAGATATTGTGAAATGTAATACAAATAGATCCATGCTATCATTCTGTTGCTCATTGTTGCATGTGGCAGAAGGAGAGCCCTGTTCATAACTATTCTGTCATTCAATGAGCTTGAAAATACTTCAAGAACACTGTCATCCAGAAACACTTTTCTGCTTTGTATTACAAAATGCAGTAGAAGTTTATATACACGTAAATATTCCATAAATGTACTTTACCTTTTTTTAAGTAGACTAGCAATGTTAAGTAAATGTGGATGAATACAATACAGATTTGAAAGGAAAAATTTGCAGCTGCACCATGAGTCTCATTTATCAGTTATTCATATCCAATATTGCACTGCATCACTCTTTACTTAACAAGATTTACTTTTACGAGCCAGATCAGCAAGATCTTTATGTCAGATCAGCACACTCACTGCAAACTGACTTGAGAGTGTGCCCTCATGAAAAGCCTGAAAGGTCTCAATAGGAAGTAGGCAGAAGTTAACACAACAGAGGAGCTCCAGGTGAAATACATTTGGAATACCTGAGTCTCCACGTAATTGCTTGTTAAAATATTTACTACGTACTTCTTGCAATCAAAGTATCTTGCATTTGTTCCTATAGATTTTCAAGTCTGTGTCTTAAAAAAACCCAACACTTGCACATAAATCACATTTTGCAATGAGCTTTGACTGGTTGACTAAATGCAATTAAAAACACTGAATTACAAGCTCTTGAAAAAAAAAAAGAGGAAGCTCAGATATTGGCAGTGGTTATATCTGCATAGCACTCAGTTGCTTTTAGTTATGAACTCATGCTGTGCAGTAAATTGCCTGGATTTTCTTCACTTCTCATGACATTTTATTCACTTTTGAATGTAAAAAGTACATCTCAGTCTCCTGATGTTTCAGGTCTGTATAAAACCCCGAAATATTTAAACCTAGTTTTCCCTTTACACTTCTCGCTTTCCAGTCTCTCTAATCCATCCATGTAATTTAGTTTAAGACATTTACTTACAGTTCAACCTTTCCACACACATGAGACTTTTACAGCAAAGATTAACCTGGATGGATGCCAAAAATAGTATAGAGACAGAATTAGAGGGCTGAATAATTTTTTTACGTGCAGGCATTTACCCAAATTAAATTGAATAAAACACGGTCTTTGTGCTACCATTTAATTGTAATCTGTATTGGTAATAAAATTGCATCCATTCATTCACCTTTTTTTTTTTAATGACAACTCGTATTAGGAAATTATATTGGCAAATTGCATCATGCCATTTTATCCCAAGAGTTTAGATTTTTTTAAGAATTAAGGATCTTTTATTCCTACTATTTGTGTCCTGTCTTACATCACCATAGGTTACTAACATATACATACAATTCCTGCATTCTTGTATTTTCAAAACTGGTTTAAGTTGAGAAAATTATTTTTGAATCAAGCTAAATATCCAATTTCTTTCGGGACAAAAAAAAATCCCATGAATTTAGGGTTAGCAATAGTATCATCAGGATATTAACTGATAACAGGAATGACGTACAAATTTCTTTACAATAATAACAATTATAGCCTATTGAAAACAGGCAATTTCTTTAATTAAACCACTAATTTCAGCCAATTTGAGAACAGGACAATCAATATGACATAACACACAAGTAGGATAAAAGGGACAGTATATTTTTTGGGTCTAGTTTTACAAGTTTTTTCATCCATGTTTTCACTGTTCTTAAACTGCTTGCCTGACAGTCTGCTACATGAAGAATCAGACTCTAAAGCTCAATTCAAAACCCAAAAATGTTTTATGGCATCCTTTAACAGGTATAAAAACCTCTGAAGCTTCAGGTGCTTCTAAATTTGTGGAGTGATACATGATATTCCAGAAAGGCATAGACACTCCTCCAGAACAGCAAGTGGGATTTCAGAACTGAATGGGATCGCAATTCATGTCACAGGCAGCCAAATCTGACAGATATGCCAAGGAATTAAATGTCTCAAATACTTACCAAAGATGTATTTTCGCCCTGGAACAGGCTGATGAGTGCATTTTTCTTCTGCTTTTGCAGCTTGCAGGAGAAATTACTGAATTCTGCTTTGAAGATTTTCAACTATTAAAGTAATTTTGAATGCTGACTTAGCCTACCAAACAAGTTATTTCTGTTCCCTCTACAAATATTCTATCTAATCATTAAAGTAATCTAGAAAATTATTGAATTATACGAGGTTTGTATGTCTCAGGAATCCATTTAAAAGTCTTTCCAGTTTAATGGTGAAGTATTGTTGCACTGGGAAATTGTTCCAGTAATCAATGCAGTACATACTTTCAGGTACAAAAGCAGCAGTAAATAAAAATCCTACAACCTAAGAGGTAATGCATGAGAATTCTAACTGATCTATCTATTAGATTTCCTCTCCATTACACTAATAAGTTACACAAATTGCTGTATTTTACCATAAGAAGGAATATCTTTGGGCATAATGGTGTTTCTGAAATCTCAGAGGAAAACTATGCAGAAATTCTTCCCTGTGAGGGTGGTGAGACCCTGGCACAGTTTTCCCAGAGAAGCTGTGGATACCCCATCCCTGGAAGTGTTCAAGAACAGGTTGGATGGGGCTTGGACCAACGTGGTCTAGTGGAAGGTGTCCCTGCCTAGGGCAGGGGAGTTGGAACCAGATGATTTAAGGTCCTTTCCAACTCAGAACATTCTATGATTCAATAAAATTCCAAGTCTTCTGAAAGAATGTCCGTTCATATGATGCCTATCAAAGTATCTTGCTTAAGGACAGAAAATGAAGTTTAGTAGAAAATGGAATGACCTTATTTTAACTTTATGATTTCTTTTTTCCTAGAAGTTTTGTACTAAGAGTTGCCTACATCATTTCTCACCGGTGTAGCCAATTCAAAAGTAAAAAGCATAAAACAGAGACAGACAACTTCAAGTTTTAATCACCTCATCAACACTGGCATGTACATTCCTCTAAATTTAAGGATATGTGCAGTAAAAAGAGCATCAGTACCAGGCCTAAAACACAGCACAGCAGGATAAACACATACCTTGGGTAAGAGAAAATCCTTTCTCTAGTATAATGTACCTAAAACCCCCAGTTAAATGCATGTGAAAAAAACAATATAGACAGGACCTGTCTATATTTTTTAAAAAATCCTCACTTCACAAACAAGCCACTAAATATAGAATTTCCATTCATACAAACAATTAAAAACTCAGGACAAAGCCCTAATAAAACTTTCAAGCTGGCCCTGCTGCAACAGGGGGGAGTTGGAGCTGATGATCACAAGGTCCCTTTCTTTCTAAATTATTCTAGGATTTCATGAAGTACATGAAAGTTAATTCACTTAGATAAAAAAGAAAACTAACAGAACCTGCTGAGATTTGAATGTGAAATTACACAGAATTAATTATTTCAGGTTTGATCTCAAACTTGTTAAGAACCAGGGAGAAAACAAAAAGTTATGTTGAAAGCAAATTCAAGCATTAGTGCTTGAAGTTTCATAACTCCTTAATAGCTAAAGCTGAAATATTACATTTATTGTTCTTCAATTTGCATAAAATTAAGATGCTGTACAAATTTTGTATTTTTTCCTTATGTTATGCTTATTTTTCACACATGTAAATTAATGCCACTTGTAGTCCACCTGTCAAGGGATTGTCTTTTCTTGCACAAAGAATAAAGTTTTCAGCCTTTCTTAGGTTGTAATACTTTTCCTTTTAAATTTTAATGAGAAGTTGTACAAACATTTATATTTTACTGCTCTTCGCACATAGCCTGATTGTTCTATTGCAAAGCTTTGAAAATTATTGTCTCCTTCAATAAAATATTCAATAAAGAAGTATAAACATATGTTGATAAAGTATCAACATACTTACTTGTTTTGGGTTTTTTGTTTGTGTTTTCCTTGTTTTGGTTTGGTTTTGGTTTTTTTTGGGGGGGGTTCTTGTTTTTCGTTTTGTTTTGGGGGTTTTGTTTTTTCTTTGGTTGGGGTTTGGTTTTGTTTTTTTGAGTTTGGGGTTTTTTTGGTGGTGGTGGTTTTTTGGCTTTTTTCAGGAACATAAACAACACAAGACCTCTCTGGTTTTTAAGATCCAAGGTTAAGAAGATTATAAGGTTGTCATGTTCAGTAGCTTCCTGAACTCTGTGTATTAAAAATTATGTTGGAGTACTTTATTCTTTAAGTAAGTTATTTTTAGGGCATCAATACAGATTAACATCCTTAGATTCACCAGTTTCTAACATGACTACACTTAATTTTATGTTATTATACCAGTAGGCAAATGCTAAAAGGAAAAAAATACCTTATGCAAGAAATGCAAATTTGTTCAAAGCAGGTTCTGTCTTCTTCAACTATTATTTTATGAAGTTTACACATGAATGATTATAGGTATAACTGTAAGGAAGATGCACCTTTATCATCTGCAAGCCCTGTTATGTGCACTTCTTCAGTCATTTAATGATAGCAAATGTAACCCATATAAGAAATTCTAAATTATCTAGGCATTACTACTTGAACAATTTCCTTAAAAACTCAGGAAATCTATAAACCTTTTCAAATGTTGCTAAACTGAAGAAATGAATAGACTAACTTTAAGAAGTCTTCCCTATTTATTGAAGCTTTATATGAAATAGTAATAATTTAATTTAAAAATTAAAAAAAAATCTAAAATTTCACCAATCCTTCCCTAAAAAATGGTAAAAAGCAGTAAGTTAAAACAGAAATGAAAAAAAAAATTATCTGAATTCTGAGAAATTCCAAACACAAGCAGTTCAGAGGAAGCAAAAGGAGGGCGGGGGGAGTGTGCATTGGCTACATAAATCCCCAAATGTATATCTCTCGTCTCTAAGAGAGTGCCAAGCATCCATATATCCCATAGGCCCATTTCCACATTAATCTTAATATGGGACTGGGATTTTACTGTATTCCTCATGTTGTTCTATCACCAGCAAACTGAGTGGCCCTACAAATGCAGAGACTGTTTTTCCTTGGTATTTCACTAAAATGCTCTGAAAAAGAAAGATCCATTGACATGTTTCTCTGTCTATTTTTCTACCTGCAAACAGAAGAAGGAAGGATTTTTTTTTTTTTTTTTTTGTATTCCTGTTGAAGACATCCAAATGTTTTTAGAGAGCACGTTTCTTCAGGTTCTAAGCACACCTCCACAGTGGTTTGTATTTGTGTATAAGCTAAGGCCCTTTCTTTACAAATGGACTTATTTACTGCCTGTGAAGGAGAATTACTAATGTCTATAATGCTATTGAGACAAAACAAGACCTTGATGGCTTCTCTATTAGAGTTATACCAGTGGTGCTTTCTGAGGGACTGAAGGGACATGAAGAACTGAATCTCACAGACTCAATCCTGCTTCTTCCTTGGAAAACTCAATACTGCCTGAAAAGAAAAAAATAATGCAGGATTTTTCTTATGAAGTCTTTGTTGATTACTCAGAAACAGATCACTCAATGTCCTTTCTTTAAAAATAAAATTGCACAGAAGGTTGTGGTAAGGCAACTTTGCCCAGCACAGGTATCTTACACCGTCTCACTGGTTTCTTTGTATCTGCAGAAGAAATCCTGGCATGTGCTCTTCACCAGTGGCTGTCCCCTCCCTGAGGGGGGATGGGTGACATCCCACATTCAGAGATTTACCAGCTGTCAGGGTAAAGGGATGCAAACTCTCCTTGGAGAATGAACCTTGCACATCTGTTACATCAGGATTAGTGGGTTTTTTTGCATTACTGACAGGGTCATAAATGTCTGATGTGTCCAAGCATATCCAGCTCCTCTCAGGACTCCAGTCAATAGGGAGACCTATTGTAAAGTGAAGCTACACAGAGATTTGCAGGTAGCCTGTAACAAAACAATGTTCCTACTCAGAAGAGCACCTACCAAGGGCAGAAAAATCTAGTGCCATTTCCTCACTGATCTCTTGGTGAACTATGATAGGCTTGATTAAGACTTTAAATTCCTTAATAGTCTGAGACTGATGTATCAGGATGATTGCTTCACTTTTTGTGCTCCCCTTCAATAGCTGCAATCAGCACAGACTTTCAAATGAAATGTTCTTATTATAAAAGACAAAGGGGAGGGAATGGGGAAATAGATATTCTTGACTATAGCTCCAAGACTGGGAATTTCTCCTTAATTTGATCTGAAAACAACTCAATCTAGTAAAGTTTGAGACAAAAGTCACCTTTAGAGGGATACTTTGAGGAAAACAGGAAATTAAGAGAATGGCGAGATGTTTGAATAGATTTGCATATAATCCATTTCATACTGCTTAATTGTCCTGACTAAACTTATTTGTATTTATTGGATGATTGATTACACAAGAATGCCCAAAAACTTTGGTAAGCATCTATTGTGTTTTGCATATAAATAAAATAATTATAATCTTACTTGTAAAAGGATTTATAAGTAGCTATTGGGTCACAATCAGATGAAAATTAATGACTTGTTAGCATTAATAGCAATTCTTTTCAAAAACTTTTTGAAACATCTATTAATCATTTATTAATGTTTTTTTAAAATAAATTTACTTCTGTAGATATGTTTCCACGATGTTTGTGTCAACTGAAAATGCATTTTTCATTAATTTTATCAGTTTCTGGCTGTTCTGTGTGACTACACTATCCCTTTTAGGTCATAGTATAGAGGGAGCAGAAGACCCACTTTAGCCTTGAAAATATCTGTATTAGAATTCTAAGAGTCTTCCAGGTACAACCTTATTCTTACATGTAGGTTTTTCTGTCTCCTTCCCTTGACCAATATTTTTGGGATTTGCACATTATATGCACTGTGGCAAGACAGGTCTGCAGTTTTAACACTCCTGAGTTCAATCAGACTGATAAAAAAAACATCCTGTAAAACTTCACAATATTTTATCACTGGCTGCTGGGAAAGAATCACAACCCATGCATTATGTATGCATCATCACTTGAGATGTGCAAGCAGTTAACTGTCCCTGTATAAACAGCATTTATTTCTGAATCTTAGCCATAAACCTGTCCCTAAAATGTGAACAGATGGAAAAAGTGGTTTTGTTTCCATTAAGGAATATTGACTGAGTGTGGAAATGATGATGACCCAGTTACAAATCATAATACAGAAAACTGACTGCATTCTAAACATCCTCCTCACTCAGCTAAGATGTTGAGGCATGGTAGGAAAGTGGTTCTTAGTTACTTAAGCAGAATGAGAAGCTGTATCAAAAACATTTAATTTTTATGATCATTCAGAATACTTAAAAATATCCTAAATATCTCAAAATGTATAAAGAATAAACCCCCAACTTCATACTAAATCTTTGAAAATTTGTGCAGGAACTGAAAATGGGGGATTTTGGAGAGGATATCTCAAGGTTTTCTTACCATGACACTGTAAGTAGGCTAAAACATAAATGGAGAAAAGTTTAAAAAGATGATTTAGAAAATATTCCATAAAGATTCCAGTTAAATTCAGCAGCATTTTCTTTTTAAAAAAGGAGAATAATATTATTTTTTGACATCTCCACTTGCAAAAACTTTGTTCTGGATTGTTCAGTATATGTTTTGATAACAGAACTTATTTTTCTGGTTGGCCCTATTGTACCTCAGAAATAGAATAATTTTTTAACTTATTATAAAATATCTGCAAGAACTTATAATAAATGCAACCAGATTCCTTTTGACTTCTCACTCAAATTACATAGTGTGGCATCAACGAGATTTACAAAACCAAGATTTTTCCTGTTTAACAAATATTTGACCGTCTGCAGTAGTTTTGGTTTCTAAAATAGTTCAGAGAGAAATTCAGAGAAATATAAGATATACAATCTCAACCTTTCTATTCGGGGGTACACCAACAGAGATTTCAGAAAACATTCTGAATTAAGTATTAATCTGGTATTAATTTTTAATATTGCCAATTGTCCTCTCACTATTTGTCTGTTTATTACATAACTCTTTGTAGAACAAGATGGCTTTTCAGGTTGCTTTCATATTTATTAGTTTTTGTCATCAATTGGAGTAGTCTTTTATGCCTACTATTAATAGGTATCTTTAATATGTCCAAAATCAGAATGACCCATTTTGTTTTCTCAATAAGACCTTTCAGCATACAGTTGGTTGGACTAAAATAAAAAATACCTGCTTGCAAGATGGTATATCCCCTGAAAACTTTCAAATGAGAAAGAAGAATTAACTAATCAGGATACTTGCACAAAAGGAAGACACGGAGAAATAACATGACAGCATGTGGGAATTAATACAGCCTTTTTCTCAAAGAAGCTGGGTATTTAATATTAGTAGGATTGGCAGCAGAGATCCTCAATACTCACAGTCTACTTCATGGTGGTAATGTCAGCATAAGGACAGCAGGTGTTTGTACCTGCCAATCTACTCTGATTTTAGCATAGATCACCACAGAATTCAATTGGACTAAAATAACTCCAAGACCAACTCATTTCTACAGAACTCTCCAAATAACATGTATGCAACAACTTAAAAACATGTAACGGTGAAAGGATGTTTCAAAAATCAAAGTGTGAACTTTTGAAAAAGGCAGCTCAAGTCAACTCAAAATTTCAAATTACACATCTTTCCCAATGTAATCAATTAATATTTTCATAAAATTCACATCAACAGAAATAATAGGAAAGAAAGTTTTATGGGGAATCAGATAAATACACTTTTCTACAAATTTAACACTGAGGACTTTCTTTTTCTTCTGGCTTTACAATTTAATTAAGCATCTGTGTGACAGCCTCTGTAGTCACTGGGTTTGTACTTGGAGTACATTGCACACTACTACACAGACTGGTCACTTCAGGTTTTAGGATTTCGTATATTACAGTTTGCGATAGATTGAAATGTTTTTAATGTCTTAAACGTGCTCAAAATCGTAGAAAGCCTTTTTGTCAAACTGCAAGGAAGCAACTGCCTGTCTGGGATCATTGAAGCACTCCGCCTCCCGAATGTGCTTCCTGACTGGAATTTCGACTGTGATGGGAACTTAATACTATTGTCTAATCATTTCAGGTCTGAGGAGAAATAAACAAGGCTCATTGGGTGGTGGAGAAGAAGAGTTTTGGGTGTGTGATGGTCAAATCTCTCCACACCAAACCAAAGGAGTAAATCCCCACTCTGTGAAGAAACATGGGATGTTCACATGAGAGGCAGCTGAGAAGGAGTCATAAGCCATCAAAGATCCCCAAGAAGCACCCGCTCTGACTCACCCCTGAGGCCTTCTACCACCAGAGGATTCCATGTGATCCAAGTGATTCAACAAATCCAGAGCCTGTCCCAAGAGACTGCAAATCTTCCCCTGCCCCCACCAGGGGAGGTGCCTGTGTTTTGTGGGACCCTCACCACTGAGAGGAACAGAAGAACAAGACTGACGGGACTCCACCTGGTTCCACGGAGTAGTGATACATTTTCCATTTAATTTCTGTCACTCTTCCTGCCCTTCCTCCCCCCCGCCTCCTTTTTTCCATTTCTTTCTTTCTCTCTCTGCCTCACATTTGCTGTTAAATAAAATCCATACTGTTGACTTCAGCATATGGTCTCATTTGCACCTTAATTTGGGCAGAGGAATTTCTAATAATTTTAATAACTGGATCTTAACACAATTCTCATCAGAAAAAAAATATTGTCAATTCATTGAAGGATCCTACAAGAAAAAAGTCTCAAACTTACTCTGAAATATTACATGAAAAGAAAGGAAGGAGTACACAAATAGCCACTAATGTGCTGCCCTGCAAACAGAGGAAACAAATTGTCTTCTTTAGATCTACTACTGCTGAAAGAAATACTGGAAAGTTAGACTGGAATAATATGTATGTTACTATGATTTACTGTATTACATCTATACACACAGTTACTGTCTTTGGTCGAGAAAAACAAAAGATAAAGTGTCATTATGTGTTTATTTGAATACATGTTAACCACACGTTCATATATGTTCCTTCAAAACAATTCTGTAATTTGGAACATGTTCTGTTTAGTCCAGAATTTTTGTCTGTGGATTATGGGATGCGAAAGGGAAGGAGATAACACATAATGGATAATTTGGTACATTTTTTGGTTCCATGACCATGCTGGTAGCTTCAAAACCATTCACCTGATGCTGTATAAATCAGAAGAATGTTGGGGCTGCTTTAACTTGCACTAAAAATGCTAAAAGGTAAATTTGGATGCAAGGGTTTATTGATCTTTTGAACGTAATTTGTTAACACTACTCTGTATAAACACCCCACCTCAGCATGTACATAAAGAATTTGTGTCTTTGGGGAGGTTTATACTCTTTTCTGCCTGGAGAGGTGCAACTAGATGCCCTTTTAGAGGGCATTTATTGTTTGCTGAACAAGCATTATAGTTATGCTTTTGAAACAGACATCATGAATATTAACAGGTATGTAGAAAGTTTATCAAGTAGCTCAGGATCAGAAATTAATACCTAGAATTAAATATTACATACGAGCCTACTTAAAATCATTAACTGCGTGCATAATGCACATTCTCAAACTAACTGATTTTTACGTTCTTTGAAATTTATAGCTTCAAAAGTATTCTTCATGTCTACTTGGCTGGACAGTGAAAAATGTGAAATATTTGTAAACTGTTTTAAAACTCAAAAGTAACAGTTCGAGTTTTACAAAATTACAGTAAAATTTCTAATTGGTGTAAAGAGGTCTTCACTAATATTAAGATACAGCTAATGGATTAAGGCAAACAAAGAAGCAGTTAACATACACCTAACATTCTTTTCAGTTAAAATACTCCCATTTATTTTTTGTGTACTTACTTTGAACTCCATGGGAGCGAACTATTTTCCAGGTTTCTGAGGTCACCTCTTTTACATCCACTTGGTAGTGGTGAATGGGAACACCTCCATGTGAGTCTGGCTTATTGAACGAAACCTTGGCAGTGGTTTGGGACAGCTCTAAAACTCGTACTCCATACGGATTTGATGGCACATCTAAAAAAGGACAAACACCAATTTAATAATCAGCAGCTATTACAGAGACCTAAAGTTGATAATCTACTCCCAAAAATCTCCTTAGCATGTTCAAAGGAGAAAAAATAAATATTGAATATGGCATAATAATGTTTGTGTTACATAAACGACTTGTTTTCCACTATAGAGCTGTAAGAAAACCACATTCATTTCCTCATATGCTAAAGTAATGCAAAAACATTTTCCATTTTTGCCTTTCTTTTATAATATGATCTTTTTCAATGGCTAATTTCATCACAGTCAAATGTAGGAGATCAGTTTGTTGACTGCATAATTATATAAAAAAAAATAACAAACTTTAAATCAAATTTAACAAAAGGAACAGTTACACTAAATAGATCATTCAGAGTCTAAATTCTTCTAAATGAGATTATGACAAAGAACTGTATAAATAATTTGGCCATTTTATGGAACTCTGAAATACAGCTGAAAACATGAATCATTTTTCCCTTTTTTTTGAAAGACTGGATTTGAAGCTACTAGAAAGATACATTAATGGAAGGTTTCTATTCTCTGTGCAGTTTAAGAACTAATTTGCAAAATAGGTTGAAAGAAACATTTTCCCTGAAATCAAAAGGAAATGCATATCTTTCAAAGTAGAAAAGAACTATGAAAATAGAGCAGGTTTTGGTAGGAGATGAGAGATATGAAACAAAAGCAAAAAATGACATCGGGGTCAGCATAGCTTTAAAAATAGAAAGGTTACATTACTTTTTAAATGTCTGATTGAACACACAGAAGACAAAAGACTAGCTTCTCTAACTGTCCTACATTTTAAAGTGTTATAATTACAGAAAATGTTATTAAAAATAACTAGTAAGAATTTTAGTCCTGTGAACAGAATACCAGGGATCTGAAACACCATTACAAATTTCTCTTCTGATCCATCTGAAGATTATCTGCATAACCACTTACACATTTGAGATTGCTTTTGTTTCCACGTTATGGAAGATACTTCTGTAAGGATATGCAAGAATTTGAGCCAAAGCCTATAATTTTGTTTGTGGGTGGAATATTTTGTTTGTGTTTGTGGAACCTCTCTAATAGTTGTAAGTCTGTATTCAAAGGCTGTCAGACAGTTGGGAATAAAAGGAGAATCAATCTGAGCTTCGCCCGGTATTGGTACTTCAAAGAAAATGAGACCAAAGTTTCTATAAAATATTAAAGAATTGATTTAAGGATATATTCAGCCACAAATTCTCTGGAAAAGAATGCCTGCAAAAGCAAGTCTAAAAAGGCTGGAAGGTTGTATAATCTTTCAATTATCAGAAACCTAAATTATTTTCATTATCTCACATCAATATCTCATATCAGAGAAAAAAATCTCTAATAGTTGTAAGAGTTGAGTATCTTAATGCTAATATAATTCCTCTGTGAATTGTTACAGTTAGCATTTCTGTCTATAGGTCTTCTGAACCCTCCAATACTTGGTGGACATTGGGTTAAAACCAGCATAGACTTGCTTACATGGATGAGCAATTATAGCATCTTTTACTTAAAGACACAACTATGTGAAACCATAACACTAAAGATTTTAGTAGAGTGCAAATCTCAGATCGTTTCTTGTTCCAGGAAACATTCATGAGAATATGAGATGCTGCAGGAAATTTTCATCCTTCTTAGTGGAGCTCTATTACTCGACAGAAAGGGTTCAAGATTCATGATCAGATAGAACATGGCCACATGGCCAGATGTAACCAGTCTGCTAGTTCAAAAAACAAACACAGACCTGGGTGTTGAACCTTTCTTTAAATTAATCAAAAAGCTTCTGTTCTTTAGGAAAAAAACCCTAGTTCAAAAAACATAAAGAATTCTTTTTCTGTGATCACATAAAAGAATATTGAGTTCTATGAATTGCTTCCTAAATAAGCGTTGATGCAAGCTCAGAGGAGGATGAACATTAGAACCACATTGTGACCAACCTCTTTCCTTCAGATTCTCATTACAGCTGAGAGCAATATTTATTTTTTCTCCCAACAGAGAGAGTACATTAAGCACCATTGTGTATACAGTTTCCTTCTCTCCCTGTTCCTTCTCTTGTTTCTGAGAGGAGTGGGGAAAAGACAATACAAGAATGCTATCAAAGCACTCCAGGACAGCATGGCACTGTATGAGTGATGTGGATGTATGATGGGGATATATGTGGTATGTATGATGTGGACACCAATCACTTGGGAAGTGAATATAGCTCTTAAATACTGAAAATAAATGATCTTTTTTGGATTTAATTGAGAGCAAAAAGCTGCTGTGGATACCTACAATATTACAAATAGCTTCTAAACTTCTAATTTTTTTTTTCTTGTTAATAAAAGTCAAGCAGAAATATTTAGGGGATAAATGAATATTTAATTCCACTCATGCTCTTTTTATGTTAGGTTTTGTATGCTATTTTAATAAGGCAACTCACTGGTACTTCTGTTTGCATCAAACCAAATATTTGGTCAATGGTATGAAACAAAAATGTGTTATTTACATATCCACTCTATTCTGGACTTTCCAAATGTTAAGGAGATCTCTTTTCCTTGTGTCTTATAGCCTGTGTATGGTTAACTATAATAAGCATGGTATAGGGAAGATGATATCCTTCAGGAAGAACCTTATGTTCTCTACTGCTGGATCAAATATAATTTCTGCCAAATGAAGTTATGATTCCTTTTGGTAATAAGCATAAAATGAAGCTCCTGTGAAAACCCAGTAAAATACTTTGTGTAACTAGCACAATGCAATCTGTTTAGAACTCACTGAAGTGTAAAATACATCCACAATACTATTTTAAATGTGCATCCCACAATCCAATCCACCCACTTTTATGCAGTTTCCAGAGTTGAATTATGTCAGTTCTAAGGAAAAGTGCGAATCACCTGAATACAGCAGGAGACACATTCTTAGTTAAAACAAAAACCAAATATTAGCAATACCATTAAGATACAAGAAAATACCTACTATCTTTTTCAGGCTGAGCAAATCTATAACTTTTTTTCCCAAAGAAGATCAATAGCAGCATAATGAACTGAATCTAATTCTGTAGTTCTCTGATGAGTAGAATTTGATCATGCAAGGTATACAGCCTTCTGGTCTTGATCTAACTAAACATTCCAGCATCTGAGCTGCAATTACTTGGAGCATTGCCATGATTTCCATGTCAGAATTGCAAGGCTTTTGGCTCAATGTTTAGCAGGAGTGAAGAATAATTTGCAATGTTGTATGCTCTGAAGTCTGCATCTGGAAGAATATAACTATGGATGTTTCTTATTCTTTTTCCTTCTAAAACCAACCAACCAAATGAATCTTAAAGGAGTTTAGCTATGGGCAGTGATCATATTTTGTATACTGATGTGGATACAAGTTGAAGGACCACGTAGTAGAAAACGTATGGGATGTCTTTTTCTATGCTCTAAAGATCACTTAGTGATAGCAAAGATTCTAGTATACTTCCTTGGAAGTTCCACTGCCATTTTTTTTGTCATTATGCTGCTTTCAAAACAAGGGATAATTCATCACAAGTTCAGCCTTTAAAAGAAAGTAAGACATTAAAAAAAACCCCAAACATCAAGTGTCAGATATTTAGTCAACTTTATCTTCTTTCCTCAGCGAGTATTCCTCTGTTCAGTATGTGACTGTATTCATGTATGATGTTAAAAAATTCCTTATAAATAAAATCAGAAAGTATCCCCTCATAATAAGTGTAAAATTGCACTTGATATATTTTGTACACAACATGTAATTCTGGTTTGCAAAAATGAACTTTGTGCCTAAATAAGCAGCATTAGTTTGGTTCCAAAAACATTATCACAGATGATAAAGAAGTACACACAGA
The DNA here is from genome assembly GCA_013397135.1 of Pachyramphus minor. NCBI lineage: Eukaryota > Metazoa > Chordata > Aves > Passeriformes > Tyrannidae > Pachyramphus > Pachyramphus minor. The sequence goes on from VYXB01005402.1 coordinate 195,382, forward strand.
ATTATGAGTACATATTTATCTCCACGGATATGTAAATGGTCTTTCAAGTCTATTACAATTATCACTGAACCTGTTCAATACATGACCATTGTTTATCACTGAGGATTTTCTTTTCAAGCTATTTTTGTGATAGTTTTACGGAAGAAAATAATTTTCCTTCTGAGAGTTTATCAGTCCTGATATAAATGGAGAAAAGGAAGTGATGCTGTGAGAGAAGGTAGCAGGCTCACAGATTTATCTTCCAGTTAGGTCGTCTCCTATCTCCTGTCAGGATGTTCCTACTGCAGCTCTGCAGCTTCTCCTGTCTCTGCATATCTGGCATATTGACTCAAAATAACTATGTGTAAATGCTGAATGTAAGTAGCATCAGGACCTTGCCAGGGAAAAAGATGGGGACTAGATCTTTGGAGTCAAAAATCTCTACGAAACAGCCTGTACAAGCCAAGCTTGTACATCCTTGCAATGGAGGAAAAATTCAGTATTACATCTACATAAATTTCTTTTACCAAATCACTGGGAGTTCTGGAAAAATAAGGATTTATTTAAATAACCAGGACCACAGCTAGCAAGTGAATATATATAAATAATATATTGAAATGTTAAAATGCTATGTTGATAGTTTCATACCTAGGCTACATGAAAATATGTTGCAGGTTTTGTTTTTTTGGTGTTTTTGTTTGTTTGGTGGTTGTTGTAGGTCTGCCCATATTTTGGTGGATGTGAATGGACTTTCGGCAGAATATGATTATCTTTTTCATTACACTATTCCCCAGGGAAAAATAAGTCCTACTTCTCTGATTTTATTTTGCCCGTGTGAAGATGCAAATACTTGGGGGAAAAAAAAAAGGGAACACCCATAAGCAACAAAGTGCCAGCATTGAAACTCCAGACTAGTAAGCTTCTAAATTTGATGTTGTGGTCTTTGTCAGTTATTGATCATCCTTATCATGCTCTGAGCATGCCTTNAAAAGGGAACATCCATTAACCAGCAACAAAGTGCCAGCATTGAAACTCCAGACTAGTAAGCTTCTGAATTTGATGTTGTGGTCTTTGTCAGTTACTGATCATCCTCATCATGCTCTGAGCATGACTTTATTCCATGAAACAGGTTAGAGGATATAGTTTCTGTGAAGCTCAATTATTCTTTCCCATGTCTTAATTTGCTTTTGTTGTCATTATTCCCCATCTTCACTGACTTTCTATGTATATAGGATGCTAAAGAACATTTAATTATATAAAAAGGTGTAGGAGTTCTCAAAATGTAACGACACCGTTGAAACTTTGCTTTTTAATTCCATGTGACATTGGTTTAGAAAGGAAACAAATAAATCATACAGCTACAGCAGACATAGCTGCTGGAGTTCAAGGCATGACATGGTGAGATCAGAACTTTGACTTTCATAAAAAATGAAAGTATCCTTCTAGATACAAAGACCAAAAGACTGGGATAGAAAGGGGAATCAGACTATTTATCTGAATTTTTAAACCCTTTGCCATCCTAGAATAAAGAGGGGAACAGGAAAGTCTAGGATGAGTAAGGCCATGAGAGCCTTGGAGGTGAATCACAGTTTTAGATGCAGACCAGCTACTTCCACATTGCTATGTGCAAAACATACACTGAATAATCCAGTTTAGCCCTGTGTCACAACCTTAAGATTTACTATTTTAAGATATTAAATTACCTACTCCAATAACATCGTCCTAGAGTACTGATGGCCACATGATTTTCTACTTATCTATAAAAAAACCATTTAATATAACAACACTGAGATCCAACATAAAGGAAGAATGCTTTGCTAGTTTATACCAGCTTCCTGCACACTGATATTTCACATAAACTATGACTAAACTAGAACTGGACAAATCTAGAAATATTTGTGCTCTCCTCAGGCTCTGGGAGGCATTGGGACAAACTGTCAAGCTCACCCAGCTTGCCAAAATCTGAGTTGTCATAGATTAAAACTGGAGTGTAAGCAGACTTCTAAAACACAAGGTCTGGCTGTGACGTGAAGGAATTAGGTTGCAGTGGCAAGAAATGCTTGTGGTCCTTTTCACATTCTACCCGTTACCTAACAATTTAAATGCTTAAGCAATAACAAAGCAGCAATAAATGAACCACGTGGTATTTTTAAGAGTCAATCACCACAAGTCAGGAGAAGAGCACATCTGATTAAGCTTTCAAGTAATGGTCAGCACCTTTCAGTGTGAAACCTCAAATAGTCTGCAGTTCTTCAATTGTTTTGAAAGGATGAAATGGAATTCAGGCTGATTCAGTAGCTCTGTATAATCTGAGTGAACATTTATGGTTCTCCTGTCATACAAAATGGTATGGCTGCAAATTGCATTTAAATTCTGAAAGAACTTTTTTTTTATCATCAGCAAGTCTAATTTCTTATGGAGGGCAACAGAAATAAAAATAATGGCATTGTGACAATGCCATTTTTTAAGTGTCTGTAAAGTAAAATAATTCTTCTGAAATCCAATAAAGCAAAAAAATGGAACAAAACATGAAGTAATTCCTGCAGAATTTAAAGAGAAAACTATGCAGTAAAATGATCATTATTTGTAAAATTTACCCCAGCAGCATACTTTGCTTAATAGTAAAGTATGCTAGGAACTGTATTTATTTTTCCCTGACAAAGCCTTTGAAAAGTATGCTATGCCCCAGCATTTCTATTTACAGTCAAAGCCAGAAGGCAATCCAGGCTGCATTGAAATGCATGAAATGATTTTATAGGCTTTAATAAGGAAAGTATCAATCATTACGTCTTCCTAATCTACCAAAGTAAAGCAACAGAGGTAATAAAACTAGAAAGCAAGCTCCATTTGACATTTGATACCTGTATTTATTATTTTATCCTGCATCTCCCTGATTGTTTTCCATTTTCAGCTGATACCAATTTAAGAGCAAAACTTGTAACTTGTTGGGTTTTTTTCTAAAAACAAAGTCTATTTAGATGCAAATGCTCAAAATGTCAATCTTTCAGGATACTCTGAATATTATGCATTACACTACTCTAAGTAGAGTGTAGCATAATGGAGCCCTGACACCCCCAAACCCAGGGTTTCCAGCCCTGTTCATTATCATTACCAAAAAAAATGCTTTTTCTTTTTTTTTCTGCATTTAATATCATTATATGGAGTATCCATATACAGCTTACATAATATCTTCCCATAATTCTTTCTTTACCTTGATTTACCTTTTTATTGTTATGACTCCAATACACAATTTTTATAAGTGTTCATCAAGTTTTCTGATGAACTGACTGAAAAAAATATTAAGAGAACTACTGCAAAAGTAGAGAATACTAAGCTGTGTGAAAAACTGGCATCAGTAACATTTCTAATACAACTGTATTAAAAGGCCAAGCCAGGGTTATAGTTTGTATGAACTTACTTGTTCTTTTCATTTCTAGGGGCTCTCATGTACGATTTTTCTGAAATATGTCAAAATATCATGTTCTTTTTCAGTTAACAATGCTATATTCATTGTATTAAAGTTAATTGATTAATTATAAAAGCAGGGGACATACACTGATGATCATACACTAAGATGATCATCGTGCAGTATTACTCATTGTGATGGAATACTGTTCTGCAAATCTAAGAAGAAAAAACAATATTCTGTACAGCATCTGTTGAGATGCTCTCCCATGTTATACATAGTTATGAATAAACAGCACACAGCAACAACCACAATATTTTCTCTTTTTTTTTTTCTTCTCTCCTGGCAGGTAAGACACCAGAGGGATACAGGTGGGGATTTCCCTTCCCTATCTTTTAGGTTCATGACTTTAGGAAAACCTTTTTTTCTCAGTAGTCGAATGTAGCTGTCAATGGAAGGTAATATCACAACACCTTAAGTTAAGACCCTAAAAAAGTTGCAAAATGAGGGTTAGTGGACCTTTTGGATGATGTAAAATTGCGCCCCATGTTTCTCAATAAACCCCCACATTTTTATGTTTTAGGAAGCTCAACACTTTTGATGGTTCTAAAAAAAATTATAGTAAGAATGTGTGCTAGTAATCCATCTTATAGAGGTAATGGAAAAATCTCTCAATACTGTGAAAAAAGTCAAAGTAGTTTATTAATAAACAACTGTTTTTTATAATACCCGAGATACCTAAAGAAAACAATCACCCTGTGGAGCAAAACTATACAAACTAAATTACCAGGCCACAGTAAGAGAGCTATGACTGGATGTGAATGTTTCAGCAAAGCACCTCCAAACCTCTTTATAGTAGGGCTCCAAAGTGTTTATTTTCTTATTTAAGAAAAACAAACTAAAAGTCACATTCAACTAAAGCATTCAAGATCATAAAGAATAAACATATCTTACGGGGGGGGGGGAAGAAAGATATAAAAGCCCTTATTTCTACCTGTCCCCTTCAATACAGGTCAGCCAGTTTGGTGTCTCAGTGTGGCTGTTCCTTTAGTACTAAGCTGCATTATAACTCCCTAGACATCATTAAAGCTGGCATAATTTGCATCATTAGGTACATAGATGCAAATGCTTGGAGACCTCCAAGCCTGCTGAACAAACAATAGTCCATTGCATAAGAAAATATAATTGAAAACGAAGCCAAGAAACTCTCACTTGTTTTCAGTTTACAGTTATTTCTACCAAAGAACAAACATCCAGTTAGATTTTTATATTTGCCTAAACAACAATAGAAGGACCTAAAAATATTCAGAAATTCTGTAAGAATAAGTTGTAGAACATCTCAGAGCTTAAATTAATTCAACCTAGCACTCCAGCTCAAATTCTTCTTTTAAATAATTAAAAGTGCAAGTGAAGGTAGAAATTCTCTGCTGAAGTATTTCAGTCTTTTGTCATCCTTGGTTTATAAAGAAAATACCACGGAGAAAAAGTAAAACCAGAATTTCCTAGTTCCTTCTTACTTTTATTGCCTGCAAACCATATGTCTCTCTGTTGAAGTAATGAAAATACACTGTTATAAATGTAGGATGTAGTGAGGGCAAAGGAAAAAAAGTTAGACTAATTTAATTTTTTCAAATTTCAGAAGGCCTTAAAATTAAATCCAAAAATGATTCATATTCTGAGGGAACTGGTTTATTTTACTTTATATTGCAATTCAACTTTTAGAGAATTGAATTAACTGCAAACAGTCCATGGAATAAAAGAAACAGAGGACAGTGTGTCTGAACTTCATTTTGGTTAAAGCAGAAAAATATTGAAAGAGAAGGAAACAAAATTTTGACTTACCAGCTTGACCAAGTGTATACTCCTGATATCTTGTTCCTATTCTGTTTGTGGCTGTACAATTATACCGTCCAAAATCACTGTCCGAGGTGGGAGCAATCTTTAAAATGAATACAGTTTGTAAATATTAGTTGCTAATCAAGTATAAATATAAGTATATTTCTCCTCAACCAATATGCAGATGTGTTCTTACTTCAGCCTGTCTAGTATATTCCCTAATATAGATCTAAACACACCCTATTCCATGTTAAACTCTCCTTCTCAAATGCCAATGAGGAAATCCAGTTGTGGAAAACAGTTACATTGTTCATCTTTATAACTTCATCTTTAAACAAGAAAAAGAATCTAATAAACTCTTTGTACATACAAAATACCTACCAGGCATACAGTTTAATTTTTGGTATTAACTTGATGTGCTAGTTTTATATTTATTTATGCATTTATTTGCTTTCAAGAAATGGAAGTTGCATTTTTGTTTGGCTCAGATGGAAAACTGCGCACAAGCAATGCAAATAAGGCTTTTTTTCTAACTGCTCACCAGAAACATGGAGATAAATCAGTTCATATACAGTTGTTTGTTATTTTGGTATCTTTTAAAGGGCATTTCTTGTTAAATTTCAAGTCTTTTCCTTACATACACTCTATAGTACTTGCAATGGTGCCAAACAGGACAAAATTATTTTATATCATCACATTGATTTGCATTTTAAGCCTTACCTCTAGAATTAGCTTTCTTCCTGTACTGTAGGTCTTCAGATGTGTTGTATTCTTTATAGGCAAAACTAATTTTCCTCTTCTCCACTGAACTGAGGCAGAGGGATTTGCTAGCACTTCACAACTTATATTGATGGGATTGCCTTCCCAAGAGTAATACATGGTTTGATTTGACACAAACGTTGGAGCATCTGGAAAAAGGAAGTAACACACAAGTATATTGACTGGTTTAGTAAAACAAGCTATACACTTATATCCAAGTCTCCTTGTTCACAGAGAAATTCCAAACTCATTGCTGTGTCAGTTTATTATGGACTAGAATTATGGAAAGAATTAATATTCAACCTTGAATTTGTTAAGCCTTCGTCTTGTTAAATTTCTCCTCTCCTGAAACTGTTTTAGCTGAAATTCTAAGGAACAGAATACCTGCTAATTATATTTAACACTAGGCAATATCAGGCCCTTAAAAAACAGTATCTCAGAAATGAGGATGAACACTTCCTCTTGAGGATGAGAAGCTCTTTGGCCAAACCCTTTCATGACAAAGGCAGGTGGCCTATGCAGCTTATAGAACCAATCTGTTCATGTGCTGATTTTACAGTGGCGTCTTCTGCTTTGGAGAATTTACATTCACTCTCCAAACTTTTATACGTGTGTTTCAGCCTCACCCATTTCTCACTGGAACTATGAACTTAGGAAATGATCAAGCTATAGACAAGAAAAACAGTGGTGTGTTTTCCTTACAAACCTGCCTATAAATGGCTACATGAAACGTACACCAAACCCTGAGCCTGACAGAGGAAACTGCTGGTTTGCAGACCGTGATTTTCAGATCACAATGCCAGTAGTGACAAGATTTATCTGTTCTATTCACTGTTTCTCTGGAGAGCGAGAAAAATTTAGTGGTCTCTAGAAAATGAGATACCTTTTTTCTCTCCTCTTCTGCTTATGTCTTAAGTTAATAGTACTTTTGCCTATGAAATATTTGGTTGCAATGGTTTTTCTCTACTTTTACTTACATTTTATGAGCACTAAGAAAATAATCTTTATATTATATTCAAGGAAACTCTCTTAGCCCTTTAATACCTAAAGAGAAGTATTGGTTACAGCTTTTTCACTTCACAAATATATATGTATATATTTTTATTCTGAAAAATAGCTCCTAAATATTTCTAGACATGTCTCTAGGAAAACCTGTTCTAGTCTCTTCATGAATTGTTTAACTTTAGATTAGAAAATTGCTAATAGGTCTATCAGAGACCAGAACTGAGCACACTTTAGTAAGAAATTAAATTTAGCTTCAGGTATTGTTAAAAACTATTTTCTTTTTTTTTTTTCCTTTTTTAATCTCACAACTTCACATTTCAACTTATTTCTGTGTTTGCCTCTGTCCAAAAGAATAGCTTTTTGATGATATATGCTGCTTCTGCATGCAGGCATACAGGCTTTGACCGAAAAGAATTGCTATGAATAGAAATTTTAAAGCACAGATCAAAGCTGCTGCATTGCTCAACACCAGCAGCATCTTCTTTAAAAACTGTTCAGCCCTTATTTTTGTAAGAAACAAGCAGTTTCACCCAAATAACTAAAGCATGCCTGACTATGAATTTATTTACCAGGTACAGGAACTCATCTTTCTGTTCCAGATGTTTTAATAAGTAATTCTAGTGCTCTTGATTCTCATAGACCTTTAAAAAACCCCCATATTTCATCATCTACACAGGTTAATATAAAGAATGGACTATCAAAAAGTCTTCAGAGTGTGACATGTCATTCTAGGGGAGAATATGAAGAAAAAAGCAACTTGCAAATGCCTGTTTTATGGTTAAGGATGGCCAGGAATCTCAGAATACCAGGAGTCAGAGCCTTGGCTTTTCCTCTGGAAATGAAGTTCATGGTGGGAGCCACTTGTAGGAAGAGTGCATGAGCTGACTTCTGCCTGTTCAGCAGATGGATCAGTAATGATTTCAACATACGGATCATAAATCTCACAGGGTGTTCGTGAGGCATCAAATGGGGTTATTTCACAACAAATTTTATGTAAGCCATGTCTTCCAATGCACAATTTCTCAGAATTTCTCTGTTAATGAACAGTGGCGTGAATGTTGAAGACTGAAAGATGCTCTGTCTGAATCTGAGTAACTTTCCTTCCTTGGTAACATCATGTGGTTTGATGCTGTTGATTTAAATACACATGTGGCAAACTCATATCGTATTTTAAAAGTCTCACAAGCGACAAAGTAATGTACACTTCTATACTTCAGGTGCAAGCATTTAGGAGAAGAGGGACTTCCAGATCAGCATGCTTTCTCTTCTAAAGGTAAATTTTGGATGACCACAGTACGCATTTGTTTATATTGCAAAAGATTAGGTGAGTTATAGACTGTCATCTCTTCATGACTACACATATTAACACACATACAAATAATAAAAAAAAAAAACCCACAAATAGGACTAAAAGTCTGTTAAACAAAGTTATATCCCAAAACTGACAATACACAAGTATAAAGCACTCCCAAACAAAAAGAGCTGCACAATTTCCCTCTCAAAAAGCCAAACAAAAAAGGCTTTGCAGCCACTTCCCAGCAGTCAAAAGCTCCAATATAGGAAAAACAGAAGGACTGTGCTAATGACTTGATTCAGAGAAATTATCTTAAAGGAGGTGATTTTTGATTTCCTAGTCAAGAATAGGAAAAGTCAAGAATTTCCTAATCAATTACAGTGCCTGGAGTGATGTCTTACACAAAGAAAATAAGTCTGGAGATTATTTTCTTACAGTAGAAATAAAAGACATTTTACATCCTTTATAAAATTTAAAAAATTGAGTTGGAAGGGAATAATTGGTTTATAAAAAGAATTTGCTTTTTCTTGTATGCCCTTCAGCACTAACTGCAGTATATTATGTTTAAATGGTTACAGAATTAGTATTTATCAAACATAAGCACAAAATACATTTAATATAAAATAGAGCATGAAGAAAATAACAAACCTTAAAGCCAAGGTTTTGAAAACATAAGGCTGGCTATTTTATATGCCTGCAAAATCTGATTAGTTTCAGTTTTCTAAAATAATTAAGAAACAAATAAACAGAATACTTGTCAATAAATTCTATTAACTGAAAATTAAGTAAAACCAATCAGAAATTAGAAGGTGGACCTTCTCATATGTTTACATACGTTGAGGATCCTTAGCTGCAATATATCTACTGTATAAAAAAATAAGGGCTTCAGTGCAGATCAGTTAGAAAATTAAACCCCTTAAAGAATAATAATATGCTCTACTTAGCTTCTGTGTAGCTCAGAATTAATTTACACCTGACAAAAATCAATGCAGGGTGCAAATGAAAACCTGCTTTTAAGCTTTTGTACATAAAGTACTACCAGTTAAGGGAACATGCTGGACTTCTAAATAGCTAAATAGAAGTAGAAGCTTGTACACACTTCGTTTTTTTAAAAAATAAACACTGATGGTATTTATTATACCTGAACCTTTGGCATTCTACAGAAAACACCAAACAAACAAACAACAACAACAACAAAAACACCCGAAAGCCAAAGAAAAGTACAAAAGCTAATGTTCATATCAGTTAATAAAGGCACACAATATCATAAAATGGTTTGGGTTGGAAAGGACCTTAAAAGATCATCTAGTTCAGCACCCCTGCCCTGGACAGGGACGTCTTCCACTACACAAGTTTGCTCAGAGCTCCATCCAACCTGGCTTTGAACACTTCCAGGAGTGGGACATCACCACCCTCACAGGGAAGAATTTCTTCCTAAAATCTAATCTGAAACAACCCTCTTTTAGTTTAAAATTATTGTCCCTTGTCCTAGCACTACATGCAAAAAGTCTCTCTCTCTCTTCCTTATAAGCCACCTTTACATACTGAATGGCTGCAAAAGTCTCCTTGGAGCCTTCTCTTTTCCAGGCTGATAAACCCCCACTTTCTCAGCCTCTCTTCACAGGAGAGGTATTACAGCTCCCTGGTGGCCTCCTCTGGACCTGCTCCAGCAGGTCCATGTCTTTCTTGTGTTTGGAACCCCAGAGCTGGAGGCAGCACTGCAGGTGGGGTCTCACCAGAGCAGGGTAGAGGAGCAGAATCCCCTCCCTCAGCCTGCTGCCCACACTGCTTTGGATGCAGCCCAGGATGTGATAAAAGTTCATAAGCACTGTCAGAAGGTTCAGCCATGAAAGATGGAATATTATTTTGGAGAGATGAAGCAAGCCAAATGAAAATGATGCTTAGAAGGAACAAAGAAAATACTACAAAGATACAAAAATAAACAAAACTATTTTATGAGCATAGGATTCTACAAGCAATTGAAAACTTAGAGAGGCATTTGTAGGGAACGTTTTGGGTAAAAGTGTCTCTGAACTGCCTGCTAACAGTTTAGGGAAAGTTTTGGAAGTGCAGTTCGCATAACAAGACGCAGCTGCAAGATGGTTTTGAGAAAGTTCTGTAACTGAAGGCCAGTAGAGCAAAATAGAGTTTAGAATAATAGGATGTTGTGGTTAGATAGGGTAGCTGAGAATTAGAGTTCTCATAATAAAAAGGCACCTTTTAGAGAAAAACATCTATAATAGTTTTGGGAAAATTGGGATGTTGTTGTTAATGTAGAAAAATAAGGTTTTAGGATGAGCTAATTTCACTTCACCAATAGTAGGGTGTTTATATTAATGCACATCCAGTAGTTAGCGTGTGAAAAATTTCACTGTACCAATCACCTGTTGAGTTTTTCCTGTATAAAAGGCACTGCACAAAAATAAAGTTGTCTCTTCTTTAGCATCATATTGATGTGTGAATGAAGTCTCCGTTGGGTTCTCGCATGTGTAGGCCAAATGTAAACAACCTGACAGTTTACAGGCATTTTAGAGTAGTTAATGTTATGGCAACCAGCATCAGATAAACTCAAGCTGTTTATTTTCACAAACAAGAAAGAAATAGGTAGGTCAGTACTCCAATTAGAAGTGGTTCTGGATAACCTGTATGAGATTATTTAAGAGAAGCAAATTGTGATCTGAAAGCTGTCTTGTATTTAGTTATCCTTGTTAGGCATAATATCCAGGAACAGTGATTCAAGAACAGATTACTGCATCACCTGTCTTGTCCAGACACTAATTAAATTAGGGACTTCAAAGATCCAGCTCTGCTGTATGTCCAATGCAATACACAAAATTAGATATAGCAAATTACCTGATTCAGCCCATGTGTCCAGACAACTGTAATCAAAAACTTGTGTGCAGAATCAGATTTGAACTTCTTAATTCAAGAACATAGGTTTTCAAACTTTTGGCTATCTGTTCCTCAAATAATTTGTTTTCCTGGATCATACAATGAAAATATGTGACAGATTGTCAGGCCTAAGACCCTGGACATTTCCTGCAGTATATTATTGGAAGTCTCTCTCTTAGATCATTAACACTAAGTTAAAACATAAGTTTCCCATCATCAAGGGCTCTAATAAACCACATCCTCTAGCAAATCTAGGATTGTCCTTGTCATTGATCCTGTAAAAGTACCTCAATTTTTTGTAACTCTGCAACAATTTGGTTGATGACTATCTATCTTTCTGTTGTATTTTCTACCTTATACCTGTTTTCAATAATTATTATTTGAATACTAATAGCTTTTTCTTGAATAAGTGGAAGAATCTCTGCAGACAACTGCAGTAATTGTCACATATTCATTTGTAACAAAAAATAATATTAGAACAACTTCAGAAATGTGGTTAGGTTGTTATATTTTAATCCATAATCATCCTGAAAAGGAGCATAGGAACTGGAGAACTAACTTTCTCTCTACTGCTACTGTCATAATCATGACCCTGCAAGGAAAAATATGCAAGATCTGCATGGGAAGTTTCCAAATAGAAAAGGAAATGAAAGTTATCATATAATAATTCTAAATTTCTATGATTAACAGAGGTTTGAGTTTGTTTGTTTGTTTCAGAATCCAGCTCATACTTTCAAGAGTTTTGAGAGGTACATATTCCTTTCACAGCAAGTGCAGCAAACACTACTTTCAGTAATGTTTCCTTTCCCCTGCTCCATTACCTTGGTTCCTTCTAAAATGCACTACAATAAAACATTGATATTCAACAGTATGATGAACTATCAACTAATTCTCCAGTTTATGAAGAGTAAGAAAACCCCTCTTATTGGCAAGCAGTACTAATTCCTGATAACCTTGACTAGGATAATATTTTTAATATCCAACCCCCACACCAATTGCTGCATTTCCATTAACATAGAAAAAAAATTAGTTGTCATGAAGATAAGGCATCTTTCTGCTAGATGCAAAGCACGTTGTTGATATTGTCACCTTAAAAAATGGTGGGCAATGAATGCACATATGGTTCTGGTGCTTGGTGCTGCCAGAGTTGCAGAAATTCAATGTACCTAATTTTCTTCGAATTTCACTTGACATTAAGGAATGGTATTAGGTTAATCATTTTTTTAAAAAAGCAAACAAGCAAGCAAACAAAAAAAACCACAAAAAACCCAAACTGAAACACCAAGAAATTCTAATTTCATGGAAATATCTGTTGTGAATGGAAAAATCTCTCTAAAATTACCTAAATCAGTTTAACTTAGAAGAAATTATTAAGAAAACATAGCTAGACAAAATAAACTAAGTATCTCAATAGTGATGTTTTAAAAAAAGCTGTTTGCATGTGTCTATCAGTCATTTTCTTATGCCAGTAAATCACCAATAACACTGGCCATCAGATCTAGAACATGAAGACTCCCCCTAAATATCTCTTGCACTAGCAGTAATTTTCATTTTCGTAACAAAATTATCAGGTGTTGCCAATTAATAACACATTATTTTGAAATGGTACTAATTTGTATCAAATTTTCAAATGTCATGTGCATTCCTGGACACAATTACTGGAATAATTCAGGATGGCCAGACTTCTTACATCAAATCTTAGATTTTATAATTCTCTTATAGCCAGAAGTCAAAAACTGCCATTCGTTTCTCAAAGCAGGATCCTAACCCCATCTCTCTTCCTCTCCTGCTTGTCACCTTTACAGACCAAAGTTCAGCCTTCACCTTCCACAGTTTTCTGTCTCCTTATTGATATCATCCCATCATCTCTCTCTCATATATAAATTGTTGTATGAAGCAAGGACTCTTAGCATTGTTATCTCTTTACTTCATTATTATACACAGTGATATCCAGGAAATAATGAATAAAATCTCTAAGAAACTTCAAGGAACAAACTAAAAATCCAAACAGCATTGCTGAAATTACTTTGCATATCCAACAATATTTCTAAAGCTCTAAAGCTACACCTCATGTCCCTCTGACCCCCAGTAGAGTGTTCTCAAACTTACTGGGTATTTAAAAATATCACTTGCAAGCAATGGCAAGTATTCTGCACTTAAGGCAAGTTAATTGGGGGGAAAAAAAAAAGTTGAGGTTATAATCTCAATTTAAGGATTTTTTTTTTTAAAAAAGTTCCAATTTTTCAGCACCACACTTATCATACCACCTGATTTTTTTTCCTTCATAATTCTCAGATGCGTTGATTCTGCTCTGCTGGATCTCTCTTGGAGGTATAGAGAGGGACAAAGGCCATGATGCCTTTTTTTCATTCACAAGTTGTCAGTGCATAATATAAATTACACTTAACATCCCATGAAATTACTTATGAAACCATTTAAAATTTTCACTTTCATTATCAGTGTAAATTTTTATATTTTTATCCTGCAAGACCAATGAAATAGAAGCATCTTCAAGGAAACAAGATATATGTGTATATTAATGAGCAAATTATTAGAAATTAAACAAAATAAAACCTAAATTATTTTACTAACTCAAAATTGTATTCTTCTTTTAAGAGAAAAAAATTGCCAAAATGTTATTAAACATCGACTTTAAATGACATCAAGTTCATTGCAAGGTCAACCAAAACATGCAGTATAGAGCTCTGTTAGGTAAAAATTTAGAGAAATTCCTAACATGAATATCACATTTTAACAAGTCATTAACATATAGATCCAAAAAGCTTTTAAGATGAAATTTCTCTTCCAAATTATTTTTCCACCCTTTTGGGCTAAACAATAGGCAGATTTACTACCCAGATGAATGAAATATAATTTATCCACTTTGCCACACTTACTGTTGTAGCATCAGATAAAGGAAATAGAAGCATTCATCTCTGGTTCAATGTGGGAAGCTTTGCTGAAATGGTTTTGGAAGGTGATTTTATGCAATAAACCTCATCTTTTTCTCTGAGTTCAACATTCTTACCCCTTTGAAGCCACTGTAATGGCATATCAAATTTCCTTCTGTGCAAGTGCACAAGATAGTCAAAGAATGAAAATGGTAAATCTTACAATTGATATTCATGAGCTCCAAAGATGTGTCAAAATTATCACATGTAAAATGCTAAAGATTGACCTTTGCTATCTTTGCTTTCTCATTTAAACTTGTAAATTTGACAGGAATAAATGTAAGTAAAGCCAATAGTATTTTAATAGAAAAGATGCAAATGTTTTCTAGACTATTTCAAGGTTTTGTTTCTCTGGATGGTTTTCCCTGTCATTTCCTGCCTAGGTTTCTTTCCTAGGCCATATGGTTGTGTCTATTAGGGTTTTTTTTCTGGCTGTGATAAGATAGAGCTGGGCCCTCGTAACTAATGGATGATGGGAGGGTGTAAAGAAAACAAAGCCAGGTTATTTCAATGGTGTCCAGTGACAGGAAAGAGGCAAACCCTTCCAACCCCAACCCGTTCTGTGAGGAGTGATGAGATGCTGCTTCACTGATTTCTTTAAACAGAAACCAAATCCAAAGTACGAACTGTTTGAATTTATTCTAATTTACAATAGCAGTAGGCAACTGAAATTTTTGTGACCTTTGTTACAACATCTAGGTTGCCCAGAGAAGTTGTGGCTGCCCCATCCCTGGAAGTGTTGAAGAGAGAGGTTGGATGGAGCCCTGAGCAACCTCCTCTAGTGGAGGTGTCCCTGTTCATGGCCTAGGGTTGGAACTAGATGGTCTTTAAGCTCTCTTCCCATCCAAACCATTCTATGATTCTGTGATAACATTTGGGACATCCTGCACACAATAGTAGCAATTCAAAGCCTTGCTTCCCTGAAGGTAAATACAATTCGTAGCACAATCTGCTGAACATTCTTTTAAGTAATTCTCTATATATTTTGCAAAGATATAAAATTAAACTGCATGAATCCAAAGCATCTCCAACAATTGCAGTGCAACCCAGTTAACACACAACAAAGTAAACAGGCAATAGACTAATCAACTCAGGAAACAAAGTTCAAGACTGTAACAGTAATGAGATTGATTTCAAATTCTGGCAAGGAAAAACAAACAAAAAGTAAAAAAGGCTGCTTCTGATAAGCAGTAAACTAGTATAACAAATACTGCACAGGTTTCTTTACAAGTAAGGACTATGTTGCACATGCTACACTTTTTTCTTTTTTTAACCACTGAAAATTGGTAGTTAACTAATAAGGAATATAACTATGAAATTCAGATTTGGATGAAATGCCATAGTAAGAAAAACTATTCCTTTTTGGAAGACACTAAGTTATTTAAATGCTTTTCTTTTTTAAAAAAATTGCTTCTATTGAAATCGTGTTTATCAACTATTCACATGGCTGATTTCATATAAAAGTGTACCATGTTACTCAATGTGTTTGTCATAGAGGATTTTATCCCAAAACACCAGTTTTTGTGTACTCTGACGCATTTTTGGACCGTCCAGCATATCTAATAGCTGCAGTATTAGTACTAAAATTGAGGAGTTTTAACTGAAATAGCGCGATGTGAAAACTGGTAATTGCAGCTAAAAAGGTCTCTGACTCAGGATGCTTCACAGGTAGTATGAGAGAAAACAAAGGCTTTTCCAAAGAACATGTTTTAATGCATTTTCTCCAATGAAGAGGACTATTGTCCAAAGGAATTTGCACCTGGTGATACAGAGCAGTCAGAGGCACCAGCATCTTATACAACGTGTGCACTTGGGAGGAAAAAATTAAATCCTGTGAAAGCTTCTGACCAGTTAATGAACAGTTTGAACACGGTGAAGGGAAAACTAAGGGCACATAGAGAGTCACTTTCAAGGCTCATAAATGTTGTTCACTACTGGCTTGTTTAAAGCTTTTCCAACTTAGTAAATCAGTGCACCCTAACTCAGAATAATACTATGATGAAAGAGGATCCAGCATATTGAACATGTCAAAATTAAGATTTTTCTTTCTCCAGTGTGAGTTATGCAGTGACAGATTTGTGGAACCCAAGAAATAATAAGTTCTCTCATCAGAATTTTTCTTCATTTAGCCAGGCCTGTATTATAGTTTCTAAGATTCCTTTCTAATCCTAGCATGTATTTGTCAGAACAATTATGTCGCACCTAAAAAGACAAAAAATACCATATAGAAAGTTAAACAGCTGCATAGCAAAACTGAAACTTTAAGGGACACCTGATACCATTATACGTAAAATCAATACATAATTCACTGAGATTTATGCCTGTAACTTCCTCAGACCCTCCTGAAAACTTAATCTTAGAGTGTCTCCTGCTCTATTTTTATTTATTTCTTAAATTTTTTTAATAAAAAAGAAGTAGTTATTTCTCTGTCTATGATAAATATAATCACTATAGACATATCTTAATATCCAATATAAATCATATATGCCATCACAAAGGATGTATTACTTCTATTATTGCTATTATCATCAACTACACACTAAGCTTCATGTCTACAGTCAAATTTTGCAGGTAATGAAATCCATTAGTAAAGAGTATTCACAAATGATACTTTTATTTTTGACAAGATTTTGATTTATTTCTCATACTTACTATAAGGAATATATATCCACATAAAAATTACTTTATATGGGAAAAACTAAATGCAAAGATGACTTTGTAGGAAGAAATCCTTATAAATGCCCCTGGGTTCCCTACAATTCATGTCTGCTTAGCATTTACTCGAGATAAAAGGCAGGGTTCACTGTGCCCAATTGGTATCAAACCTGATAATCTCTTCCTGTTCCACAGAACTGCTCTTATCATCAAGAACATCCCCAACAGAGAACAAGGATAAAATATGGAAACTGTGCAATCCTACTGTCAGTTTAGGTCTCTGACAGGGGTCAGTAAGTAAAAGGATGAGACAGTGACACCAGAGCACTCTGTGCCTCCCCTGGCCCTGTTTGACTGCACTGACATTTAAGGATGTGACGGAACCATGTTCCTCTCCTGACTACACAGACTGTCAAATGTATTAAAACATGCAAAGGAAACTGCTATGACTTTGTTACTAACTTACAGAAAGGCACAGGTTCCATCTAGAAACCATGGAACAATATAAACAATTAAGTCCTGCTCACTGATTTATATTTTAATCTTAAAAAATTAATAAGCTTTAAATGAGAATATTATTAAGAATAATGAAAAATTCTGCTGAAATGGCTTAAATGCAAGAGTCAGCCATATCTGAAAAAATGCTTCTCAAAACCGGTTTTGAAGAGAACACAACAGAAATAATAGGAGACAAAATTAAAATATTTTGAAATGTTTTATGCAATTTTGTAAATGAATATTTGGTGAAAAAAATCTAGAAGCCCTGATAGCAATGTTAGTAACTGCAATTAATATGCTGAAAAAATACCACTGGGAAAATATTACAAGGAGAGTCAAATCACCTATTTGAAACTGATTTCACCAAATCTTGTAGCAATTCCCCCTGTTTTTACCAGTTTGCTACAAAGCCACAAATTAGCTGTCTGGTTTTTGAACCTGTACCTTTTGCTGAAACTCCCTGGCATGCAACTTATGATGTGCAATAACTGGAATGAGGGATAACCATGACACCTGCTGCATAAAAGAAGGTATTTTCAGTGCAGAAAAGGACTGTTGGCACTTATGACAACATGGCACTGGATGGAAATGGTGGTAACAAGGTGCTGAAAGATTCTTTGAAGAGGCTGTTTCATTACAGAAGTTTATGACAGAGATTTGACTGATGGGAGATGGGGTTGGAAAGAAGACACTTCCTCCTGGGGACACTATTTGAAAGAACAGAAGAATTCTTCACCATTAAGACAAGGGTTTTTTTTCCCTGGGTAAGATAAATAAGCTATACTTGCAGTTCATGTGCCAGCGCGAAGTTATTTGCAAAGGAAAGCAAAACATTTCTCTAACTCATTAATCAGAAAATGAATGGAGGCAGACCTAAATTATATCACCCCAGAAATATTTTCTTTGTATGATAAAACTCCTGACATAAAGGATTTGAAGAAATTTGTATTTCTGTTACTCAAACACCTGTGCTGGAAAAAACTGGTTTAAACCTCATTATCAGTTAAGTATTTAAATCTTAAACCTCCAGTTTTAGACATGTCATAATACAAATCTTGTGTTATACATTAAAAGTAATCATTACAATGTGTGATATCTCTGACAATGGAATAATATTTCTATGTTCTTTATAAATTGTATTTCCTTTGAACTGTAGAAAATTTTATACTGTATCAAAAATTGTCTACCAAGGCATAAATTCAGACTTTAAATTATTCCATTTTCTCATGCACTATATTTGATTGTTCCCACACACATTCAAAATTAATTCTGCCATACCATTATGAGACTATGTTACTTTTAAATTTTTAGCGTCTCTTCTAAAACTTTTACCCTGAAAAGTGTTTTAGACTGTAATAATATATTGTATCAATGCAGAGATTTTGTCATGCCCTTGGGTATGAATTCTGTGTTGCTAATAAATTCCTAAATTTCAATTGCCCATGTTTTATAACATGGGGTGCATCTCATGTCTCTCTCCTGAATATAAAATGTATTAATATTTAATATTAAAGCACAGAAGCTATATAGCCATAATCAAAGAATATATTTTTACCACTACGTGAAGAGGAGGCAGGATTTCACAGAAAGTTTCCAAAAATTTCACTGAATTTGCATTTTTATCTAGGGTTGTTTTTTTTCCTTTACATACATATAAATAATTACCAGTGCACTCATCAAAGAAACAAATATAGCAAATTAATATGTTCCCAAAATAATATTTCACAAAGTTCAAAATACCTTTATACGACTATTGAAGACTAGCTATGTTGAAGCTATTAATAAACACTGTATTTAATTCTTAGGTCTTCTGGGCTGGCAAATCTCTCCATTCCTAACCATTCTTTTGACCATTCTTTGTTTTCCTTTCAGATTTATTTCCTATGCCACAATGCCCTGGTCCCCTGCCAGAAAGATGGAACATGCAAATGTATACTGAAGTCCCTTTCAGAACTCCCCTGTAAACCAAGTCTGCAATCCTTACTTATATTTCTGTGCCACAGATCCTATTCCAGCCTCTGTCCTCCCACTGGAAAGACTTTGTCTATTCAGAGACTCAGTTTAAACAGGCTTGCTCAGACTATATTGGAAATATATTGGAAACAAATGTATCTAGAAAATCTCTACAAAAATGGAACAATAATGAAATATAAATGAAGAAGTCTTTTTGCCTTTTTTTTTTTTTTTTCATTTTTCAAAGACCTTTGCTCGTGAATTTGAAGCACAGTTTGAAGAGACAATTTTCCAGTGGGTTTTTGTATATTTCAGATTTATATCCTCTGATTGGCTTCTAAAGCATCAGACTCTACTAAGGAAAAATAATCTCCTTTTCTACTGGATAAAATTCAAGGGCTTTGAACAAAGACAATCTGTAAAAGAGATTGTCACCAACTTGATAACTCCAGGAGGGGTTATAACAAGGGGTAGAGACTTTTTAGAGATTAGTAAATCAGAGAACTGGGGGGAGGGGGGGGGGGGGGGGGGGGGGAAGAATTTGTTGAATCTTAGAAGGTTAAGCTCAAGACTGAACTGCTGCTCAAATCAGTCCTTACCTTATCCTGCTGAATACTTTTCATCCCCAGCAGTCTCAGCAAGCCCAAAGATTTTAAACTATTAAATTTAACCTTAAGTTAGTGGGTAACACCACTGAAATATGATTTCAGATGAAATCCTGTCCTCTTTTAAACACCGACAAGGCTCTTATCAACTTCAGAAAAGACAGGATTCCTCCACAGAATAACGATCTACAGTACATGCTTTCTTCATTTATGCAAATTCAAATATGAATTACCATGAAAAAATGACCTTCCATTAAGAATGTACTTTTTTTTTTTTCTTTTAAAACAAATTTAAAAGAGAAAACAAAATATTAGAACTTACATTCAATATCAAGGTACATGCTCTTTTGGTGCCCACCAATTCTACTTGCAGCTTCACAGTCATATCTCCCTGAATCTGACAACTTCACATCTTTAATATGCAGTGACGATTTTCCATGCTGCCCTTTGACTTCTATACGGCCATCTGGGCTCTGTTTACATTGATTCAGGAAAAAAGAAGGTTTTATATATTTATATATGTATATCAATGTATAATTTATATATTAAACACCATTGATAAGAATGACTGAAAGCACCTCTTCACCTATGGTGACAGCTAAGCAACTTCTAAATTTTCCAAATAAATAAAAAAAATTATAGAAAAATATGTTCTGTTTCTAAGCACTATAATCAAGGGAATAAGTACATGCTTAAAGGAACATTGTCAAGAGAAACCACAACTTATACCAACTTATGACTTCAAGAGTGAACTCCATACACAAAACCTCTTTATGATCTCACTCACTGGGTTATGAAGCTGCAGTTAATGAAAATGCATTAATGTAAGATCATTATATCTTAGATTACAGTTAGCATTATCTCTCTGGTCCTCAAAAATGCAGCTGTGAAACTGGACAGAAATAACCCCTTTAGACGAGGACCAAACCACAAATCCAGTCATAGATTTATTTTCATAATTCACATTTTCTAGTCAGAAGATCACAATTAATAAAAACCTTGAACCATAAATGCAACTCGTTCTGGATTTCAGTTCCATATCATTTCATGGAAAAGGTCAAAGAGAGAAAAAATAATTCTGGCTTCCAATTTTCTGGAGCATAAATTTTGTACTTAGCAACTTCATAAATATCCTTATGCATAAGAACCACCCCCCACCCCCCGAAAAAAATACTTGAATTTAAAGTGTATACAAATACTGGGGACAAGTGAATAAAAGAATTAAAAATTAAAAAAAAGTCCTCTGCTTGACACTTTAACCTTCATAGAGTAGTATACCTGAGGAAAAAGAAGTTATTTTTAATTTGGTTCTAAGCATTACTTATAGAATCATGGAATGGTTTGAGTTGGAAGGAACCTTAAAGATCGTCTTGTTCCAACCCCCCCTGCCATGGGCAGAGACACCTTCTAGTAGACCATGTTCCTCAGAGCCCCATCCAACCTGGCCTTGAGCACTTCCAGGGATGGGGCAGCCACAACTTCTTTGGGAAACCTTTGGGAAATTTCAGTTTGTTTTTTATTTTTGTTGCAGAAAAAAAAATTAAAAATACTGATATTCACCTACCTTCATTATTAAGGAAGGTGGAAAAGGGAGGGAAAATCAGTAACTATTTCATTGGATCACATTTAAACTTGAAACGCATTTAATGTTCAAGTCTATAGTATACACTCTGGATTTTACTGCTTTTTACACTAAATACTCACCATGTCGCAGCTGATATTTAAGTGGTTGAGCATTTAACTCAGTACAACTGTTTTTTGACTTAATACAGGATGGAAAGCAGTCAGATAAAGCATTCTGTTTATCATTATTTATATGGAAAGAAAAGTATTCTGATCCCATGTTAGAACCCAAGAACACTGAATTCTGTTTCCTATGAACACCTCTCAGCATAGGTACATAAATTAGAGATAGGGAATTCTAATGCAAGAGCAAGCAAAACCCCTCTGGGTTGGTAAAAATTAGTAACTAAGACCACTTAGCTGTCATTTATGTAATTTCTAATACTGAAAATTCTATTTCCATTATATGTTTAAAAAAGGAAAAGTTATGATGCTACTTGTAAACATGTTACAGTAGTGAATATCATGGCTTTTGGAGGGAATTGTTGAGATAATTAAAAAGCAATGTCTTTAAAATAAAATATTAAGTGGTAAAACAAGTACTTTCTATGACATAGCTAATAAGAGTATTATTTCCCTATGGAATATTGGATTCTTTTTTCATGCAATACCATTATTCCCACCTAAAATGTAAATACATTTCAGCAATTTCATTTCTGATTTTACTTTGATGACAGATATTCCCCTAAGAAGATACATTTAAAACTGTGAAACAACCTGTGACTATGAATTATGGATACAGTAGTAAATACTGTATTAGTGATTCATCAGTTCATTACTAATTCCAAATACTTTAATTCACTATTATATATTTCACTATTCCATACAACCCTAAGCACAGATGTGAGTGCTAATTGAGGTTATAAAAGAAAATAATAATGAAAATAAGCACAAAGGTCCTTAAAATAAATAGTTTTTATAGTAATTTTTCAATCTTGTGTTAGTTTATTTATTTTTTAGTACTGCTGGAAAAAAATGTTAACTGTACCCAAAATAACTTTCCTATGTTTTTGCATTCTCCAATTAAAATATAGATGACATAATATACCTTAGATACATAGTTAGGACAAAACCCAAACTAATAAATACTCTGAATGATAGGAGATTTTTGCACAACCACATCATTTATTCTCATAATCAAATAAATAGTAGGAAACATTGTAAGAGGGATTTACTGGGTTCAACGTCCATAAAAAAATAAATAAAACAGCTACTGTTGGCAATAAAATTTCACTCAAAATGTCATAAAAATATGCATCTACTAAATATAATTTCTAATTTTTCAAAGCTGTCTCATTGAAATTCCTACCCAATAATAAAATGATGTGTTCTGCTACATTTCTCATAATGTCTATTGTACTGTGACATCTTCATGAACAGTTTAAAAAGTCCTGTTCCCTGGATCTATTCTGCAGATAGTGTACAACTCCTTTTTTTCCCCTGCAAATATGGTTGCAATATCTGATTAAAAACACATTGATAGGCTGACACTCCTGAACACACAAACATATTAAGGAAAACAGTGGAAATACAGACCAAGAAAGTTTCTTTAATAAATAAACAAAATAACTAAAGGCAATTTTTTTTGAAGAAGGTGTCTATGTGTATGAGAGGATTCCCAGAATATGCTGGAGATTAACACATGCAAATGAATAATGGTAGTTAGTATGAAGACTTTTTCATGAGGACTTCAAACATACTAGTGTGGTGTTTGCACCCACCAGAACTTTATAACCATTGGTAAAATCTTTCTGAGATTCATTTCTCTCCTGCACTAATTATGGAGAGCACATGTTAGCACCATGCTGGTATCATAACACACCAAAACATGGAGAGGAAGAGACAGCCCACATGGGAACACCAAGTACATTGCACCTGCCCAGTAATCCTCAGGAGAAACCCCCACCAGGAAAAAAGCCTTGGAGCTGCCAATGGGGACAAATTAAAATATAGATATAATCTCTATAAATTAATAATGTCAGTAACTCTCAAGTCTGCCTGAAATAATAATGGACACCTACTAAATTTTTCCTTTCAAATATTATACTGGGAGAGATGTAGAAAACATGCTATGCTATCTTCTGTCAGACAGACCTGTGCTTTTATTTCTTAGTATTAGTGAAGAGTATAAAGATGTACAAAACAAAACCCTAGACAATGAGAATAGCCTCTGTGGTCTAATAGTCATTATTTGTGCTCATCAACTAAATTAATCCACCATCCTGGAGCATGAATAGCCATTGAAGTCTGAAAACATATGTGGATAACACACTTCTATTTAGATACACATATTCTTTAGAAAAATCCATTAGAAAATCTGTTAACAGGCACACTCTAAAACATGGGAAGAATGATAAACTCTTCAGAAATTACCTTTATACAACATCTTGAAAATCGTAATAAAATCTTAAGAAATCAAAATATTTTTCATCATAAATGTTAATTCGAGAAGTTCATAGAATTTATAAATAAAAGTGAGGGGGTTTGAGGCTTTAGTGGTGTTTTTCCCCCCCACGACCTCATTACCAGCATAAAGCTAAAACATAAGTGACAAGTCTTCAGCAGAGCCTTTGATAGTGTTATACTCAAGTGAAGTCACTTTGTGACTTTATCCACATAAAAACCACATTCCATTAAATAAGAATTTAATATTTAAAAGAAAAACACCTATTTTGAATACTGATAGCAATCTAGTTCTCTGTCATTGTCAAAGAAAACTCTTCTATACAGGTCTCCGGTAAAATTATACATAACGACACCACTGAAATATAAAAAGTACCTTCTCAAAAAAAAAGTGAAAACTTTCTGCACTTGCAATATTATTCCTACTTAGAATAAGTAGCTAAACCCAAATGAATCCTACACTAATCAAAAAATGGGAAGTATCCCATTGTTTTTGGTTTTGATAAAATCCTTATCATGACATATATGCTATTCTTCTCCTTGAGATTTTCTGTCATGCTCTTCCTTCCCAAATGTCTCACACGATTTACAGTTCCACATGTTAATATTCCCAAAGCCCTGACCATCTGATGCTGATCTGTCAGATCTTTGCACAGCTTCAAAATTATAATCCCAAGGCAGCATCAGAGCAATGATAACTCTGCATTTCAAGAGTTCCACATGCAGAGAGAACAGGGAATTGATGAGACAACAACATCCAAAAGGCAACAAGAACAGCTTCTGGGACAGAATAACTTATTCAGGTATCATGGAGTGTTCAATCTGCAAAATTCCATTGCCATTGTAGTAAAATCAGTGTAATTACTCCGAGGGGGAGAATTAGCTGATTGTGATGCTTGGAGGTTGTCATTCATTTACAGCTGCAGAAAGCTGAACTTGGGCAGAGGTAAATGCTGTGGTTAGTGGATGAGTTTGAATTATCAGCCACTTCTCCAGCTCCCACTGAGAAAATGTAGCACCAAATGAGATGAAGTTGTTCGTCTGCCAAAACTTGCATTTTGAGTTGGCTGAAAACAAGAATGGAAGGTGAGAAGAATTGCAGAAATTCATTTGTAGCTGGATTTTGGTGATATCACTTGGATGGTCAGAGCAGCTGACTTCCTTCCTACAGAGTTTACCACCTGGCTGACAGAAGTACTCCTTTAACCCTGAAGTCCAAGTGCAAGACTGCAAGCAAAAAATCCCTATGTTTAAAATCCAGACCAGTTGAATACCTTTACTTTTTTTTTTCTTCTAATGTTTAAAGCTTATTTGTGCCCAAAGTGCTATTACTGTCCATATTACAATGATATGGGTCAGTTTTGCCTGTCAAATATTTACCAAATATGTCTTCCAACACCTTGTGTATTTTAGTATTATTTTGGATGTGCATTGCACATATTAGCAACAGAAATGATGAAGAAACAGTGGCTTAGAATTGAGATTGTTGTTTCCTTTGCAAAACATGGAGCAATATACTAAAGAAAAGTCATTATAAGAAACACATAACTTCAGTAAAAACTGCAGGTCTTTTTAAATTTCCTCCAAGGGATCTGTTTCAGATGAACACTGTTGAAGATCCTTGCATGGCTTGTGGGGGGAAGGGTTGAAAAAATCCTGACTCTTCCTTCTTCAGACCAAATTGCCAAAAAGTGCCAACTCATTGTGTTGTCTTGGTCATGTTCCTGGTACACAGCACTGAATTTTCAAGGAGAAAACATATACTGAATAACAGAATCATCTTTGGAATTTCATGAATCACAATTTTTTTAGGAGGTTTTTTGATTTCAGTTTGTGTTGATATCCACATGAGAGGAAAACTTGAGGTCATACACTTCAGGCTGACATTTTTCATATGGGAGATTTAAGCAGATTGTAATTGCTTGTGAAAATGTTTCTTGAAGCAGCACGAAAGATAAGAACTGCAACCTGACATGCTGATAACTAAATGATGATAAAATTCCAGAAGTCTATAAAATGCACGTGAGCAGCAATTCCTAGTCTGAAAATCTACCTTTGATGATGAGAGAAAGGGCTGTTAGTCACAACAGCCATCATCGTGTAGAAGCTGATGGAAGCTCCCTTCTGGATTATGGATGGTATATTCACAATATTTCCCATTCTCTTCAGGTAAATGTATTCTATCCATGCACCTGTTGGAGACAGCAGAAAATTCCAGAGTATTGCTATGTGCATATGCCTTAATGTCCAGTGAATCAGAATAATGCTACAGTAGGGTCTTGGACTTCAGTGATTTTTTACAGGAGACCTTGTGATACTTTTAGAACTGCAGCTTGTTAAATATATATGTCAGCATCTGCAAATTCCTGAATTTCTTAGGAATTTGTTTTTCCACAAAGAAGAAATTATTGAAGAACCTATTGTTTGTAGATCTATAGTGTAACACCAGGGAAGTCACCCCTAATATTGAAGAAAAAAACCCCAACTGTTCTTTTGATTTTCTGTTCAACTGAAGACACAGGAGTTACTCTTAAAGAATTCAGACTGGAAACAGTCGCAGGTTCTATGCAGGTTGTTAGGCAGCATGTACAATATCAGGAAAAAAAATGTGTTCTTGAATGCTTCATACAACTTTTTGAAATTAGGAACTGATTGATATTTCATTGATTCCTGCTGGCACTTCTTTCAAACTTAAGTCATTATGCAATGAGATGGCACATGATATCCCATATACCAAACACTTACTAAGACATGACACTGAAAACTGAACTTCTTTCCTTGACTAGTTTTTACTCATAAATGAGTATGAAAGCAAAATAATAAAGAGAGAAAATATGATGATCAGCCACTGTAGATTATTTCTGCTAAAGATGCAAATCACAAGAAAGAAATGATGATTTTTAATGGCAAAAATAGTAGCACCATATGAAAGAACTTGTAGAGGAAAACAAGCATTAGTGTTGGCCATGAAAAATAACAACAGTAACCACAAATGAGTGTTTATAAGTATAGCAGAAATATTACAACTGTAATAATTACATATGTACTTTGCAATTAGAAATTCTGCTTCACTCATAAATACTGTATCCAGTGGTTTTCTTCCTAAGAATTTTGCTGTTCTGAACCTACTCCAACACTGTTATAGTGCCATTAACACAAGTGACTCAGATGGATTCAGCCCAGCAAACTTCAGGAATAACCCCATCAAGTACAGTATTTTTATTCAATGCAGACCTCACATAAAACAGCCACTAAAAATAATGATTTTACTATACAATTACATTTTAGTTTAAACAATCAAATCTTATTGTAACTTGATTCTTTGAATAAAAGAGAATGGGACACGGATAATGCTTTGTAAAGATCACAGCTTGGTAAATCTCTAAAATGGTAACTGCAGTACAAATTGGAGTCACAAGGTCTTCCTGCAAAGGATAAATAAGGGAAGACTCTAGCATAGCATAGCACAAGGCTCCAAACACATGTCGATATGGGATCTAGGACTTGCTCAGACTTCAAATACTGTGATTTGCCAGAATTTAACCTTCATTCATTACTCAATCTCTGTGCATCTGGACAAGAATAATCACTATTATATATACACAGCATTAGTTGCAATAAGCATGGTTGGACTCGATCTCAGAGGGCTTTTCCAACCTAGTTGATTCTGTGATTCTGTCTAGGAACTTCAACCTGATCATGTTTCTGGTTGGGCGAGTTCAAATCTGAAGTACATATAACTTCAGCTGTAGAAATAACTAGTATGGTGAAATTATACCCCACTGGCCAGAGAGAGTTAAAAACTTTCCTTCAGGCAGGGATTTTAGCCCTGCATGATTTTCCTATTATTAGGAAAAGTTTTGCACTGTTACAGTGCAGGTTCTTGGGTCTTGCCAGGAGCTGCCTTGGTCTGAGGTGATTTTGATTTTTTTTTATGATTGCAAGTCCTTGTCACCAAGTAAATACATAAATTTGTTTCCACTTAGCTCTGTGCTAAGTACTTTGTATTGCAAAGGTCTAACTAGAAAACATTAGCTCCCTATTTTAATTGGGACTGGAGGATGCAGTCCTGTAACTTTAGTGACTAACAGGTGAAAATACAGGGAAAAAAATAAAAAACGAAACCAAAACAACCTGTGGCTGGACACATACAAAGACAAAGCATGTTAACAGGTCTCCAGAGAATATTGGAAGGGTGAGTATAGCAAGGAAAAGAAAACTAGGAAACTTTTGTATGCCAATTTTTACTGTAATGTTATTTTACCCCCCTTTGTTACTGAGATAAGTTAGATTAGTCATAACCGGACAAAGCATAATTGCTTGGTTTATGTTGTTTAAACTGATAACAGATTAATTGGACCAACAACAAATTCTTGCATAAATACAGGTTGTGTGCTCCTCTTGCTCACAAAACTTTTCTGTAATAATGTATAGCAGCCTTTAAAATTAACACTGCTGCAAAAATCTCAAACAGAGCTTAATTTGTGTATATATGCATTCATTTCACTTTCACAGAATTCAGGTGCAAACCATGACAAAATTTAGCTTTAGTTGCAGGAATAGATGATGTGGGGAAGGTATGCAGATGTAACACAGAGCAGCAAAACGTGTGCTTTGTTTGGGAAAAGAGAAATAAATCAAAATTTGAGTTTCTGGTTTGTTCAGTAATTGTATGCAGTTTGGGATTCCTTCCAGTTTACTGCAAAGTTGATGCATATTTTATTAAAATGACTAAGGCTAGACAGGAGATAGGAAGTCTGCCTAGAAACTGGGATGAGGTGGAGCCCTGCAGGGGCATATGCAAGAAGCAAGGCTCCCTTAGGGGAGGGAAAGTCACAGAAAGCCAGAAATGCATAATTTGAGTCATGAGGAGAAGGGAATTGTCAGCAGGATACCGATGCTGACCTCACAGATCAAAAAGCCTTCACTCACAAACCCTGATAGTTTTGTAGGGCTTTTTGAAACCAAAGAAACAAAAGGAAATTATTGCAATAGCAAGCAAAATGGAGAAAGGGAGCTAACCTGGACCTGTCTGAAAGGACATTAGTTTTCTATTTATTTAATTAGTATCCAATACAGTGCCTCTATTTACATTTCTAAATTTATTTATAAGTATGTCTATAAATAAAAGATCATACTGGACATACCAGTCAAATTGGATGGAAACCACTATGGAAAAGTGTCCTCCTTAGAGTTTGAAACAATTTGGAAAGGAAAGTTTGCAACACAGCAGCACAAAACCCCACATGTCATGTTGCTGGGGAAAATATCATTGAGAAGCAAAACCTTTGAACCAATCTATTGCTTATTTTCAGTAAATAAGCAATAGATTACAGCCTTGTCTACCGGATTCCACAGGTTAGGAAACTCAAGGAATATATATTATTAAATGAAATTATCAGAAGTTATGTATAATACATCACCGGAGAAAGGGAACTCTAGCCACACACAGACTGAAGAGACTATGAGCTTAAATTAATCTCAGCTAAAATATTAGTCTTAGCTTTCGGATTCTCTGGTACACAGGCAAACTGGGAGGGACCTCGAGGAAAGTAATCAGTTTCTGGATGAGGAAGGGAAGGAAAAAGAGGAGCAAGGAAAAAAGTGTGAGAAACAGCCCCGCTGACACCAAGGTGGGAGGAGGAGGAGGAGATGCCCCAGGTGCTGGAGCAGAGATTCCTCTGAACCCTGTGGAGAAGACCATGGCAAGAGAGTTTTCCCACTGAAGCCCCTGAAGGTACATGGTGGAGGGGATGTCCATACTGCAGCCCAATAGAAGAAACAGAGTTACCAATAAAAATGCCTAAAATACGTTTGCTAAGGATATCCCAAGAGAAAAAAAAAAATCAAAACAAAACAAAACAAAGTAAATAATATTTTGCCACTTGCTATAAGACAAATGCTGCACGTTTTAAAAATCACACAATCACATTCAGACAAATACGATGATAAAGGTAATAAAGACAAAAGGACTAATCTAATTATATCAATCCATACATTTTCATCTGTAATTTAGAAATATTTTTAAACATAATTACAGGATATTTGCTAAGGGCTATGACCTCTGAGTTTAAAAATTCTTAGAGAAATTAATGAATCTGAAAGTTCTTTAAGGTCTTAAGTTTAAATGCCTACAGTATTGCTTTTGGTTAAGATTGCAGTACTTTTGTCTCAATACAAGACTGCTAGAGTTCTGGTGTTACTGAAATCACTCTGACTTTGTGACAAGGAAGCACTGATAACTGTGGTATAAATAACATCACATGTACACTCAATACTGTAAGTATTATGTTTGTCCAATCACAATATACGTTAATTCTTTTATTATTATTATTAGTCCCTACATTTAAAAGCTCCAAAGGAAGTCAATGTAGTTCCTGATGAGATTCCGTATTTATTTTCACATTTTCTAAATTTAAGCAGAAATACACTGTGATCAACAGACCGTAACACCAACTGAGACTTCTTAAATGTACTGGTAAAATGGTATTTACTCAGTTTGGAACTCTAAGTATTCACAAAACTGTATTCTTAATGCAAATTTCTATATTAAATATCCACTTTTGTATATTATTTTAAGAAGAGGGACTTTTATAATTATTATGATAATTCATACAAGTTTTACCCAGTAATATAACCCTGAGGTTTTAATGTTAGATGCATCAGCTACCTATGAGATATATTAAAGCATTTTAGATGATCAGCTTGCACTGTGGTAAAGATTACCACGTGCTACTAATTCTTTGACATAAATGTCAAAACTTTACTTCCACAAGCCGGAATTTGTAAAAAGACAAAAACCATATTTTTAATAACATTATTTATGGAACATTTATAAATTTTAATAGCAAAAGTTGAGTCCTGCATAGATGCGAGTTATTTTGACCAAGAATCAGAGCTCAGACCTATCACTGGTTTCTGCAGTCCTAAGAAGTATTGTTTGCTGAATCTGTCAGTAAGGGAGGCTGCAGAGTCTTCACTTTGCCCATCATCATGGTCATGTTAAAGTGCCATAATATGCCTGTTTGAAATCTGAGAACTGTGTTTGAAATCTGAGAAATGGTATCAATAGGAAAAACAGTTTATGAATAGATGCAGACAGAGAGATGGTGCTGTGAAAATGTGATAGGAAAATGGGTTGGTTTTGGTTTTTTTTAAAGCAAACTAAGTTAATATATGATATATATAATAAACTATGTTAATAAATTATTGAGAACTAACTATTACACAGAGTTTTAGAGAGTTTATTAAACAAGTCAAACAACAGATTGAAAAATAGAATCCAGGCCACTTGCTGTCATCCAATTTTCGCCAAAAGTCTAAACACTTATTTTCTCTTAATATATAAGGGTACTAAAACTGTCTTTCAGGCCAGGAAAACTGCTGACAGGTTTTAACTGTGTAAAATACCTTTTGCCAGCATTTCTCTGCTGATTGTGCCATTGATTGTGCTCATTATCTGTGCAGGCAGCATGTATAAAACACAACATTTCTGAAGTCTCTGGAGAATATCCTATCAGTGAATAACAACTCCAACTGGCACCAGTGTGAATGTATCACTTAAGGTATCATCAGGTACAGGATCTCTATTTCATCAAACAAATAACAGCTCTTTGGAAGTTCTTAAACCATTAGCTGACAATACAACTGATACATAGGCAGAAAAGCACGAGAAAGTCTTTTGTATTGAGGAAGAAATGAATGAATATTCAAGTCCAAGCTGCCCTGATATCGCAGGACATGTTGGTCCAAGAAAAAGTTCCCTGATAGTTTCATTTTTCATTAGTGTAACAGACCTAATATCAACACTTATGACTAAACAGGAAAAGCTAATATTGGAAGAAAAAGAAACACCAATTCCAAGCCTGTGCAGTTTTACTTCAGTCAGTAAATACAGCACCACAAATCACAGAAAGTAGCCAAAAATACCTGATGGTGCACAGGTAGTACATAAGCAAATGGATTAAATGGGAGACAATTTTTAAATTTTAAATATAAATTCTGTAGAAATAGGATTATCCATTTAGAGAATGGATAAAAATTTTGTACATAATTTAAGCTATCACATTAAACAACTGATTAAATTAGTCATGTTCCTAAATAAAGTTCTTTCTTTCCCTAGGTTGTTTAAGCTTTTAATCCAGAAGAGTTATTAAGTTTTACATTGTCTTGCCTTTTTGTCTTCTTTAAATAATCAACAACTTAGTGTCTGCTTACTTAATTTCTCCCCGTGGAAGGTGACCTTAAAGTTTTACTGAAAGGAAAAATTTACAGAAGTGGGAGGATTCTGAGCTAGTGTAATAGCAATAAAGCCATCCACACAACATGAATACATCTATGTCTGTGTGTATGTACAACCACTGAGGTCCACTCTCAGTAAGAGACAATTTAATTTAGATCCCAAAAGAGGAACAATTCTGAAAGGCTGTCTGGTCGTGTGGCTGACATTTAGTATTGAGTCGTCAATATAACCACCAACCAAAGCTGCACTGAGGACGAGGCTGTGGTACCTCAAAACAATTTCCACCTTCAGTTGTGGCTTCATTTACACACCACTGCAGATACTGTTTCCTTAAAGGACTGCACAGAGCTCAGATGATTAAGAACTTGGAAATAACCACGTTTCCTTGCAGCTTTCCTACTGTAGCAGTTCCTCAGGTCATCAAGGAAAGCTGCTCTTCATTTCCAGCTGCATACAATCCTACACCTCCAAACCCAATCTTCCTACTAAAATTCTGCCACCTCTCCAAACTGTACGCTTCACTTTTTGCTCCTTCTAGTTACCAAAGAGTTTGTGCCAACTCCCAGTTAGTGTAGCTGAGCATGCCATAGAGAACATGAAGAAGCACCAAACCATATGCAGATTTCCATGGATCAGCTGGCTCCTGAAAGTCTCCTATTCAGTGATCCTATGTGCTCCCTTATGTGCATATGTTGCAGGGTAAAAATCTCAACAGTACTAATTACCCAACATTTAAGGTGACCCTGTTGCTCAAGACCATTTGTTTACCTTCTCCTTTCAGTCATAATACTCTTGCTTTCACAGCCTTAACACGTGAAGCCCACTAACATTCATTTGTGGGTTAAAAACAAAACAACCTTTGAGGCCTGACTGAATTGTTTGCAGCGTCTCAATTGCATAATCAAACATAATTGCAGCTGGCTACATAAATTGTTCTGGCCTGAAGGCCTGTGCTAATATTGCAGCAACAAAAATATTCTATGATTCTATGTAAGTAGAAGCCTTTCACACAATATGTAGTTGAAACATAACAATTTTCTCCAATATGGCAAAGAGACTCGCCTCTTACATTATTCCAACTATTCAAAGGAGAATTATTTACAAAGAGAAGCATTTGTATAGCTCAGAAAAAGAAAGATGTCTCCTGGAGTCAATTAAAATACCCTAGACACATCTATGTTTTCTGTGATTCGTTTCAAATAAAGACCTCACCCTTGATGAGAAAGAATTTGAAAGCACTCTCATTACTGTCTCAAAATAAAGACAACATATTTTACTGACTCTGTAACGCTGTTTCTTTCTGTGCAGAAACAGCATATACAGGGAGAAAAAAAATATTTTATTTTTTTTTTCGGTTTTTGGTTATCATCTGTAATAGCTGAAGTGGAGTTAAAAGGCTTGAGGAAAAAACAGAGTTGACCTTTCAAAGAAAAAGATAAAACTAACCCTAAATTCTTTATCTTTGCTTATTGCCCGATCATAAGAATTGTGAAAAACTCTACAAGTTCCAAATAGCTATGATTTGCATGTCAATATAAAGTGAATTCAAACTGGAAAATAACTTAATTGTTGGTCTGAACTCTGCAATATTTATAAACAAGGTCATAGGAAATTTCACAGAGAGACACACATTATTGCAATGGAAGGTACATGAAACAAAGCAGAATTCAAGTTGTCTCGTTAACGTTGTCATTATAAAGTTAAAAATCAGGGATTTTTTTACTTGTGGATACAAGGAAAGCAGTAGAGAGACGTTCAGTATTTTAAATACAGTAAAAAGTACAATAAAAAAATACAATATAAATCCATATTTTGAAACCAACGACCAAGTTGAAACTGGGATCTATCTGTACTGACTTCTTCCATTTGTTGTGTGTGTTTAGATCACAAATTTCTCAGGGTATTCAGCATCTGTCTCTTTGGACACATGCTGCATACAGTGTAGCCACTATCTCATACCAAGCCCCATTTGTTATTGCAATTTGTATTCCAAAACAGGGCTTGAAATGGCAATTACAAACAACATTGGTCAGCTTTCATATTTCTGCTAGAATTAGATACTATAAAAGTAGAGCATTAAACTCTGCCCTCACGGTTCTGCAGGATTCAGAGGAATCAATGCCATTTTTGTACCACTGATCGGGATATGCTCTCCTTGAGGGATGTGTGTAGATACGTGCGTGCACGTCCAAAATCATTTTACAAGTGATTATGCCAAATCAAATCCAATCACTGTCTTTCCTTCTGCTCTAAAAAAAGCGACTCTTCTCCTGCCTCCTCTTTTTCACTGGGAGAAGGGCCAGGCCTGCTGGATGCACAGTGGTCTGTGGGAACACGCCATTTCAAATCACAGCTGGAAGGGGCACAGCCAGGCTGGCACATGAGTGCAAGGACATGCAGTGCTGGGGAGCTGGGGACAAGAAGAGCAGACGCAGAGTTTTGGCTTGACACTGAAACAGCAGCTGAAGCTCTGGCCTTGGACTAAATCCCCATTTTCACACCTTCCATCACGCCCAGCCATTAATTTACTCAGCCTTACCCACTCTCATGTGTCTATGGGTTGAAAAAGCCATAGAAGGATGACAGAGGTCATCTGATGTGACCTCTTGGAAAACTTTTACTTAACTTTCAAGAGAGATCATAAGAAAGGGAAAGATGCCTACATTTCAAATTGTCAGTGAAAGAGGGAACACGCACTTTGTGGTAGATTGTTCCAAAGGCTAACTGATAAAAAGAGAAAGGAAAAGGCTTCTTTGCTTCTGATTTGAACTCACTTGGCTTCAGCTTTCAAATGCACACTTCTGAAGTACTGAAAATCGTTTATCAAAGCTGTTTTTCCAAAGAGATAATTACAGAACTCTTATTCATTAATATTATCCTGCTTAAGCCCAGATGGGTTCCTTCTTTGATCTATGAGTTTGGTGCATATTTTCCATTCTTTACGACACAATAATTTTGAAACTCAGGAAAGCCTACATCCCAGTTATAAGACCTATCACTGGAAAGAAAATATTTTGAATCCCCACAGGCTAAGAAAGACCTCACAGTCAGCCTTCTTCCTTATCCACATGAGGTATGTTTGCATTTCAGCAAAACAAGAATGACATGTAAAAGTATAACTAAAAAGTAAGAACAGCAGTTTCTGTGTTCTTTAATCATCATCATGTTAATGTTATAGCATGAGCAGTTCTTCCATCTTCTATGGAAAAAACCCCATCACCTAAAGATACTCCTAATTCAACAGAAATGTTAAATAAGGTGCAGTTTATACCAAGAATGAATGTTTTAAAATTGGCAAGAATTCAAAAGATGAATCCACTTAATGTGGATGATAATCTTTATGTTTATGCATAACGTATTTTGTCTTGTGATTTGATATTACTTCAAAAGTTATTACACATAAGTACTAATTTCAGTTTATCACTATGTTACTCCCCCCTTCCCTCATTTTATTCAATTCACCTTTCCCTTTTCTTTCT
The DNA here is from genome assembly GCA_013397135.1 of Pachyramphus minor. Classification (NCBI taxonomy): domain Eukaryota; kingdom Metazoa; phylum Chordata; class Aves; order Passeriformes; family Tyrannidae; genus Pachyramphus; species Pachyramphus minor. Next base: position 230,962 of record VYXB01005402.1, read on the forward strand.
GTGTGCAAAACATTGCTGTGTTATTCAACAATTATTCAATAATTAAATCGCTGCCAGTTTTGTTCCCTAGTCACCTAATTTGGTAGGAAAGCACAAGCCAAGCCTTTGGCACCCTCAAGCTGGAGGACCACAGGGCAAATGTAGCAGCATATTTTATAGCTCAAGAACATATACAGTATTTCAGAATATTTATTCAAGATTCAGCAAAAACTCTCCCATGAGCAATACACAGAGTTCTTTCATTGGCAAGAACAAAAAAACCCACATAACTGTATTTATTCTCACTCTTTTTATCTTCCACACATAGTATGTCAGCAAACAAGTAGGAAGTGAATACAGATTTTTGTCTGGTTGTCAGTATTACTGAGTTGAACTACAGTTCAGAGAATACTACAGCAACATGTCTGACAGTTTAACCACCTGCAGTTGGAATTAAGAACGTGATACTGTCCTATACAAGCACTGGATAAATTTCAGGTTTCAACTGCACCAATATTTTTAAGATTGTTTCTGCTATTTTCTCTTCTCTTCAATGTCTGATGTAACAAAGTTATTTCAGGACCATTTCAAACATAAGTGAGAGGCCACATTTGTAGCCTCTGAACCAAGTGTAGTCTTTGTGGGTCAGAAAGATGACCTTTAGCTTGAAATATTTAAGGAAGAGAGAAACTGCTTTATTTCAATGCAAAACTGTTAGAAAAATAATACAGAAATACTGTTATATTGCTCAAAAATTAAAATCACAGAGCAGGAAAATGGTAGACAGAGGCTTACAAATTGCCTCAATTCCAGGAAAGGTCAAGTCAGAGATTAGGCTAGACCAGACATTCTCCTTCAGAACACAAATAATGAAAGTACATAATTCCTTAATATACAGCAATTCCCTATAAATTGAGTGACTTACTTATGTATCTAGTTCCCTCAGTGGAGTCATTGCTGCACAGGTTTTCAACTGTTTGGGTTTTTTCTAAGCAACATCTAAGAATATGCAAAAATCTGCAAGAAGGCTGTATTTGATTATCTGGAGTAAAAATTCTGAATTAGTTAGCCAGAAAGATTGTATCTCTTACTTTAACCAGTACATAGAAATTCTGTAGCTTATGTCAGGAAATTAAAAAGAAAATACTTGTTCAAATACTAAAAGAAAATTATTTTTAAAAAGGGAAAAAAAGAAGAGCTCTGTAGAAGCAGCTTGCTGTCTCTTGGTTAGGAATAACACTACACCGTGCCCTTTTACTTTCACCATTCCATCTAATTGCAGTTCTTGTTCCCACAGTAACTGACTTTTTTCATTGTCACACTGCAATCTTTCTCTACTCAACTTACTTTTGTAATAAAGTATGAAAATTGGGAAAAAAAAAGTGAAAATAGGCTCAGTTTGTCCTCTGTGCAAGGAGAAACACAAGAAAAAGAGAAAAATAGAATGAAAAAAATGAAGTAGGAAATAAAGAACTCCAAAGTATTCAGATTTTTTAATTTTAGATATCTATAAGCTCCACTTCATTTTGAGGATTACTGGACAGAGTCCAAATACACTGAAGAAGGGCTATCTGTAGCCATTATGAAATTGAAACCATTAGTAGGGATTATGTATGAAAATTTAAACCTGTAGAGAGAGCCTTTCAGTACTTTATTGCCTTTTTTTTTTTTTTCAAATTTAGAATCTTCACATCTCTCTTACTACCTTGGAAAACAGCAATTCCTTCTAATTCCAGAGGAATCTAGAATTATCTATCTCCAAATTAATTTTCCACTTGCAAAAAGAAGATTAGCCAGACAATACATATTTAGATATTTTATATGTTTAATGCAAATTTACCTTGTCACCTTCAGAGAAAGTCATTCCATCCGAGGCCCTTTTCCAGGTAATCTCTGGGATAGGTTCTCCTTCTGCTTCACAGATGAGGGTTGCTTTCCCATTCTCATAGGTGGTTTCATTTTTAAGTTGTATTATTTGAGGCTGCACTGTTGAAAATACAAATTGCATTACTGATCCTGCACAAAGACTCTCATCTCAAAATTTATCTTTAAAACCACTTTTTTTTTTTTTTTTTTCCCCTCCCTTCCTGGGGTAGTGTGGGATGGATCCTGGCTGACCTGCCTTGGTGGGTGTGTTTGTGTGCTTTTTTCCCCCTTGGGGACCAGCCAGCCCTCATTTCTCTCTGGCAATCCAGGAATAAAGCAAAGGTTCAATGATTTCCCTCAGAAAGTGGGAAAACCTGAGGGTAACTGAAGAGCAGAATAAGCTTCCCAGGAGATTGTGGAGTCCCCATCCTTGAAGATACTCAAAACCCAGCTAGACTTGGTCCCAAGACACCTGCTCTGCCTGACTCTGGACTAGGTGGTCTGCAGAGTTACTTTCCTGACTCTGGCATTCTTTGATTCCATGATAATCTCAGTTTGTCTTCAAATGCAAATTATTCAGGGGAAAAAAAAAGACATTATTACTATTCATGGACTTTGATTAGCAATGTTTAACTGCCTTACATAAATTACAGAATTTAACAAATTCCCCAATAAAAACCACATCACACTGGTATTACCACTATTAAGAACTGAAGAGTCCTCTGATCCAAAGCTGTTAGTCCTTGCTTACCAACTATACAAGTGGTAAAACACATTCAAAAAATTCCAGGTATTATTTGCATTCTTCAAATCGTTCCACTTTATAGCCTCAATTACACAGGAACTACAGCTCTCAATCTGTACTTTACCTTGCCAGGTTATTTACATATACAACACAATTTCTGGTTACATGTGAACACTTGTACTTCAAGGACCTATCTGTTCAATATCACAAAAGAACTCTGTTGCAGAACTGTGCATAGCATATTACTCTCTGCCATGGCATTCAAGTATCTTCAGTAAAAATCTTTTGGTCTTTTATATTACTTTGTATATGATGATTCCTAAATTTCTCTGAACCCATCTACTTTACACATTGAATGAGGCACTCATCCCACTGGAAAACCTTACATGTGATCCTGTAACACGTTTACACCAAAAAGCCATAAATTCAGTTTACATGAGCAAATTAAATTTTGGCAGCTCTTAACATTGACTTCATCAACTTTCAGTACATTTATTGAAAACAATGTATTTTCTATGCAGTTTTTCTGAGTTTTCTTTTTGAGGAAGCACTACAATAGTGTACTCCATATGAAACAGAAAATAAAGAGATGTAAACTATTTTCCAATTGCCTTACTAAAGTATAGCTATGCAGAAGAGCAATATTGGCTTATGCTAAAGGATCAAAAGGGAAAAGAGAATCATTCAGGTTCGAATGGACTCCAGGAGGTCATCTGGACCAATCTCCTCATCAACAGAGGGTCAAACAGACCCTGTTCAGATCAGATTACTCAGGGACTTGTGGAGCACTATCTTGAGAAATACCAAGAACAGAGAGTGCACAGCCCCTTCTCACCAGCCTGTTGCAGTGAGGAATGTTTTCCTTATGTCTCATCTCCTGTTTAATTTATGGCCACTGTCTCACAGATAGATGCTGCATTCAGCATCACCAGGAAGAACAATAAAACCAGGTTCAAACTTGCTATCTCTAGATACATCACCCACCTCTCTTTTATCCATTTGCACCACACCATTCTTCTCAGACTCCTTATTGCTTTTCTCCACACTCCTCCTGTTGCTTGTCTACTGTCTGTTCACCCTTGACTATTATAATAAACTATTGTATGTTTACTGGACAGAGATTAAAAACAAATAGCATTTTACCTAAGAAAGGACTGAACTAATATCCTGCTTCATTAACATATAACTATGGTGAGTGACAACATGTGCAGAAAGAAAATACTCAAGTGATCAGGGGCTCTTGAAATGTCAACTAGATCCAGATTTATTGGATGCAGCAGCAGGATATCAATTTGGCTGAGAAAATATGAAACTCTCCTCTGTGATTCAACAAAGGATGTCAGTGGAAAGAACTAAAAACAAAAAAAGAATTTGAGACAAGACAATTATGTTAAACCTCAAAATAACTTCAATTATTACTCTCACTTTCAGGATCATCTAAATGCCTATGAAATATTTTACCTTGGCACTCAGGCACTGTATTTCTACAGCCAGATCACCTGGCTACAATATAATCTGTTCTATTCTTTCATTCCCTTGATATAATATCATCCCTAGAAAAAAGGAAAGAAATATGGCAGATACACCACTTAAAAAAAAAAAAAAAGGCAAAAAAAAAAAAAAAAGGCATCACACATAGTACTTTCTGTTGGAAATTTTTAGAATTTATAATTACATTATTTCCCCATCTGGACAACATGACAAACAATATAATCTGCTCAAGATGATGCATGTTCCAAAACATACACATAATACTCCTTAATTTTTAACCTTAGACATATTCTAAATTTCTTTAGGATCTCATTCAAATGAATCACTACAAGACAAAAAGTTTTAGCTTGACATTTTAGACAAGAGCAGCTGACATTTAAAGGAATAAGCACTGATTAATCATCAAATATATCTAGCTGACAGTTATTACTTGGAAGAAGAAGAGAGCTCATATGGGGGATATTATTTAATTGCTTCATTTTTGTAGGTCACAAGTCATAACTTGCTATTGACTTAAAGTTTTTACACTGTTTCAATACCTTTCAGTGACATTTTAGACATTGAAAAATATTAAAATACATTTGTGTACATGTAAATAACAGTATTTATTTGAAAAAGACAAGACTGGTATTGACAGAAATACTGAAACAGTTGTTTCATCCTCTCTTCCGCCTCCAATTCTTTAACTGTTCTTTCTAAATTGATAAGGTCATTCTCAAACTGAATTGGTATTTGCTTGTTGTACTCTAGCAAATATGAAGCATATAAAAATGTAGAGTCTTGGAATGCAAATTCAGGAAACTTCCAGGTCTTTGCTGGTTTCTTCAGTCAAAAATATTGAAATTGTTTTGCAGTGATGTAATTTAAAAATTTGCAAACTAGATCACCTGGATGAAATAAAAAATGGTTGAATACAGAAAGTACTTATGCTTAAACTTCATTAAAATAATTTTATTTAGAAGGTAAGGAACTTCTTATTACAAGACATGCATTTTATAACTATTAAAAGAGTGATCTGCAAAATAAAGAAATAAAATGTAATGGTTGGAAAGTTTGCTCCCTGAGCAGAGAAGGCTGGTGTTAAGTTCTCCAACACTTCCTCAATAAACAAGTTTATTTCAGATTCCATCCTTGGTCTCTTTTGGATTTGTCTCACTGTTGTGCCCCTAAAGCCTCTCCAAAAACCTGATGAAGAACATGGATAACTACCTGAAGTTTTAGATTTTTCATTGTTTGCTGACAACCAATTTCCTGGAAAAGGTACACAATTTATTGCATTCACAGAGTTCTACCCATATCTTTGACAAAAAGGTTTCATCAGACTTTGGAAGCAACACATATATAAAGCTTGGGATAGTCCTGATTATTCTCATCATCAGAATTGCTTTAATCAGCTTGTAATTGACACAAACATGGATTTACTGGTGAGAGGTTTAGTATGCCTGTATCACTGTCTGATAAGATCTCCTGATTAAGATATCACATACTATGCTTTTCTTCCTGCACAGACATATTTGAATCAGCAAAACTGTAGCTCCATCCTCCTGGAAACTGCTGCCAGAATTTGAATTTAGTAAACAAATAAGAGACCAACATGAAAATACATAAAAAAGAGATTCCTGAAACTTTATTCCTGGCATAATAAGGATTCACACACATGCCAGTATGAAATGTTGTCTTGATTTAGTGAATAATCAACCCGAGTCCTTCTCCTTAGATTGTGTAATTGAAACAGGTAAAATGCTATTACTACTTCACACTCAAAGGGATTTAAGACTTGTCTTTTGAGAAAACTGTCATCACTGCCTTTATAGATTAGATCATTTTTATTTTAAAAAGTAGAGGTGTTCCAAACAGGTAAGGAACTAAAAGAGAGGAAGAAGGAATGTAGAAATGTGTGAACAAGTTTCAACCCTGCCAGAGCCCTGTTGTAGTAGAAACAGTAGTCGTTGCCCCAAGGAGTTGGCATTGCAAATTAGAATTCAAGAAGGTTTTTGAGATGAATAAGCTACCAAAGTGGGAAAGAGAAATGTAATTTAATAGGCCATTTTAACAAAAACTAGCTGTTTGTGTACTGTTTAGCTATAACAACCACCTATCTGCCTTGCCATTTTCAGAGTGCAGGTTATTTTAACACATTTAATGGGGAAAAAAAAGTATAATAAGTCGTTGGCTGTATATCTGACTGGGAGTTTAACCTGTGTGAAACAGAAAAAGCAAAAGTAAAGTTCCATATTTTCACAGTTAAATAGAGGTGATTTTTGTAGAGGCAATATTAGACTAAAGTTACACTGAGCTGTAGAGATTACAAATAAGGTAAGAGGCTTAATTGATCATACTATTCCCTAAGGTGTCCTGCTGCTGGCTGAAACAGAGTTAATTTTCTTCCTAGTAGCTCACCTGGTTTTGGATTCAGGATGAGAATAACATTGGTAACATGCTGATGGTTTGGTTGCTGAGCAGTGTTCGCAGTAAGTCAAGGACTTTTCAGCTTCTCACCTCACCAGAGAGGAGGCTGGGGGTGCACAGAGAGCTGGGAGGAGACACAGCCAGGACAGCTGACCCCAATGGCCAAAAGGAATATCCCACAGCCCAAGTGACCAAAGGGGTATTCCACACCATATGGTGCCATGGTCAGTATATAGACAGCTGTCCAGGGCCACTGCTCAGAAACTGGCTGGGCATCGGTTGGTGGGTGGTGGGCAATTAATTGTATTGTGCATCACTTTTTTATTTTAATTCTATTAATATTATTATTATTCCATTCCTGTCTGATTAAACTGCCTTTATCTCAACCCATAATTTTACTTTTTTTTTTCCTTCTGACATTCTCCATGATCCCACTGTAGCAGGCAAGAAGTGAGCGAGCGAGCGGCTGTGTGGTGCTTAACTGCCCGCTGGGTGAAATCATGACACAAGGACTAAGTACCAGCATACAGGAAAAGCAACTCAATATAAATACTTGATGATGTGCTCAAAATTGGCTAAACTAATCTCTAAATTAACCACTCAGGACAGAGATGTGGGAGATGCTGCCAACAGTTCTGTGGAAACACTTGTTTGGTACTCGGGGAGAGCTAGAGAGACAAAACGAATGTGAGAGGGCACCAAGATCAGTTCCCCTCCCAACACAAATCCTGTGTGCCATTCCTGCCCTGTCACATGGAATTATAAGCAGAAAGGTACAGGAATACACTGTTCAGAGATACACAATGGTTTCCACAGAAAGAGATAAAAGAAAAACAGAAAAGTCATAGCTCAAAAATAAATGAACTAGTAAGAGAGAAAACTACATTTGATCCAAAGCACCTACAGAATTATTCTTCACTTTTTATCTTAAAATTATAATTATCAGCCAAAGAGATTAATAGGATCCAAACTTACACATAAGAAATTGTTTTTCATGCCATAAAGAAATGATATAAGGAATTTTCAAGTTTAGGATGTCATGGAAGTAAAAGCAATGTGGAGGTTCAAAATGAATTAAACCAACTAATAGTGTCTATTAAAACACCTGGATTTAGCTTTCCAGGGAGTCCCCAGCAAAGTGATTGCTAAAAGATGAAAGAAAGCATACAGGAAACACTCAGTCTGGTGTCTCCTTCTCCCTATCCCTTGTACTAAAAAGTTTCCTTGCTCTAGGCAAAAACTAATTACATTTCAACCATAATTAAAATTACTTGAATAACACACACGTTTGTTTTTGGCTGAAACTTCCCTCAAGTAATATAAAAACTAGTAAGTAATTTCTATTCCTTCAATTTTTTTTATTTTCTTTTTTTTAGAGTTTGGAAATATGAAGGAATGAAATGTTTTGATTTTCTACAAAAATCTTCAAGGTGCTGTATTTCTCAAGGCTAGGATGAAATTTAAGACTTTATTTCATCTTCTTTCCTTTGAAAAATAACTGAAAATAACTTTCAAGTACCTCAAGAACAACAACAGCCCAACAGTTGGGCAACCCACCTGGAGTACAGAGCTCTGGAGGCAGCACAGTGTGGAGGGCTGTGGAGAGTCTGTCAGGTAGGAAAAGCAGTGGGATGACATGGACACAGCCAATCTCTGTTCACCTGACACCATGGCTTCAGCCTCAGGCTCCCAGACCCCAAACGACACCATTATCCAATCCAACAGCTAAGCTCTTCCAATGCAAGCGACTAGATTACCCTCTCCTGTTAGAACTGTTTCACTTTGTATAAATTACTATTAGTTTTATCTAGGACTTAATATTTAACATTAAATGTTTAATTTATTTTTTTTTTAGCTGAAAAGTGGATTTCCCATGGTCGTAAGTACAGCCTTTAACTCTTCAAATGTAAATGGTCTTTCTCTCTTGTACAAGCTATCATTAATGTAAAAAAACTCCAATACATTCATTTTTTGTAGGTTTTTCATAAGTGAGCTACAGCCTTTTTCCTGCACAGTGATTCTGAGGGATGTTTTCTACATTCTTACAGATGCCTACTCTCACCAGGCTATAGCTATAGAAAACTTCAAATAAATTATCAGTTCTATGTGAAGGAGAGAATCATTAACACAGATTGGGTGGTGGAGTATAGAAAGAAAAATTAGAGTTTTGATGTTATTACTTTCATCCTCTGAAACTCAGATCAGACAATGTTTTCATGACTACATCTGCAATCATGCACTTAAAAAAATAAAAGAAAAACCCACAAATTAAAAAATCAGGAACATCTCTGCATGGTGTTTTCTTATTAAAAAACCTCATTGCTTAGAAGTCCAAATAAGTCAGTTTTCCCCTCTCAGAATTTCCCCCTCTTTCTCTTCTTGGTTTTCATGCAAGCAGACAACTTCTGAAGGAAAACCAGAGTGAATTAACAATTTAACACTCCATTGTACTGTATCTGAATAGCAGGAAAGCAAATTCTGAAGATAGCCTTTCAAAATTAAATTCAGGTGTAAAGGTTAAAGTAGCCAACAGGGAGGAAAGAAGTTGTGAATTATACAGGGGGTGGTTTGCTGCATCAGTAGGCACCTTGCAGGAATACTGTTTCACTGAAAATTGTGAATTATCACCTCATTTCTCTACCATTTACATTTAAAAAGGCAGGATGAAACATACCGTGCAGTACTTACCAAAAACTTGAAGGAATGTCTGTTTTTTGTCATTTCCTGCTTTGTTTTTAGCATTACAAATATAAGGACCCGCATCAATATTTTTTATATCTCTTATTGTTAGTTCTGTATTGCTTCCTCTCAGCACATATTTTTCATTTGCTTCAATAAGTTTACCATTCCTAAAAGAAAAAAAAAAAAATATATAAACAATGTATAACTCAACCAGAAGGCTATGAAAGCATCAATATGCCGAAAATAATATTCAAGAGAAGAGACGCTAATGTCCTGGCCTTAAAAATGCATCAGTTGGCAATATGTAGAGAAGGGAGTTGATTTCAGGGTGGCAAAAATTGGTATTCAGGATCACAGCGTTTGACCATAAAAATGTGCATATTCTATACACAAGCAACACATTCTGAACTGCATCTTGATGTTCAAGACCCCAGTTGCACAATGTTATAGTCAGGTTATAATATAAGTTTGCATTAAAAATACTATAATATCTTTGTTCTTAAACGTTCAGTATTGATCTAATGCTAGAAAAATGGTTGTGAATAGAACTCTAATATATGGCTTACACTCAAGGAAGGACAGAAGGAAATTGGTTAAATACACACTTGCATGTGAGAAACATTTAAAAAACATATTTTCTAGGTGTAACTGCTCCAGTTCACAGCAGTAACAACTTAGCAACTTCTAAAAATATTTAAATTACAGACACGTAGAGCCTATTGGCACATCAAGAACCCTTCCAATTTATTTCCTCTCAGTTGTTGTTGGCCAGCCACAACTTAGTAAGCAGGCATGTCTCCAGATGTTAGAATGAGTTCTGACCAGATGGTACAGAAATAATAAAACCTGTGAACAATTCTGAGGGTTGAGAGAGGCTTGACCGTTCCATTTGAGCACCTTGGCATGCACACACAGATTCCTTTTCAAGAGTGCAATTTTAACTTTTAATTTTTTTTTTCTGATTCTGCCTAGTTTGTAAAAGGGTCCTTTGATCTTTGTCTGTTCATCAACAGCCCCTTCTCATAACCACCTATCTAAAAATTGCTTGATTTTCTAAAGCACTGATAATCTTGCTGACAATGCCAATTTATTGAAAACAGATTATTTTAAAATAAAATAATATACATTACTCAAATATTCTATTCTACTCATTGCGCCTACTTTTGTACATCTAAAATTAATTCAAGATTTAAACAACAATGATTTTGTTTCTCATCTAACAATAATTATAAATATTTCACAATTTCTGAAATTATATTTTCTCTAAAAGTGAGGATACTGGTTATTTCTTAGGAGCATCAATATCTGTTAATAGGAATCTCTTGGCATCTATATAGCTTGCATTTTAGTAACATTTTCTTGTAAATAACTGTAGTCCACTTAGCTGTCAACTTCAAGACATTATTGTGATATTTGTTCATTTTCTTTCAAAAGCAAATCATAGAAACTGTTTTATGGACCAATAACAGTCTAATTTTCCACATTAGGTCGTCTCACAGAAAAAAAACAAAACCAGGACAAATGTTAAAACATAAAAACCCCACACAGCAATAAACAAGCAATAAAAAATCCCCAAAACCCCAAAATTCCCCAGTGATTCTTTTAGGAGACAAAAGTCTATATTCAAGGTTAGAAGTAATTTCCAGATGCCAGTATTCACAAAGATCACTGGTATCTATGGCACTTTCTAAGCAGAAATGAGCATTTCCCTGGACCCTCCAGTGAACAGGAGAGATTAAGACTGATGCTGAAATTGGATAACAGGAAAACATGAATAACACATTTAAAGCAGATTATTTCTTTTGTAAGATAATTTTAAGTCCTGTCAGTAAAGATCAGGAAATTGATCCAGCTAAACTTTACCAGTGTAATTTATCTCCACAACTGTAAACAATCATCATGTTTTCAGCAGGACTATTCGCATGAGTAAAGATTTCCAGTTCATGATTTTTATCTACATTAGGATCCTTATCTTTCAGTCCTGGCTAATTTAATTCCATTAGAGCATTGCTTCTCTGAAGGTTGTCTTTACAGTAATGCAATATCAGCTTCAATAGAGATATCAGTTAAACGGCAAAAGAATTAGATTCTCTTGGTCCATGAAATATCCCCTCTCTCTCGTATATATATGTATTAAACAGAGCAACAACTAAACCTTGCTGACCTTTCTTCTGGCCTAGGTGTTTCAAAATTACTAATTTTTAAGTGAACTAAAGTATTTTTTGAGAAAAAAAGAGACACATTAGTTCAGATGCATTTGTTTTAAATTGACAAAATCGTAAACATTGTCAGCACCTGGAAATGAAAAGGGTCAACGTAAACAGTTCCAGCTTGAACACATTATCCACTGTCTTAAAGAGTTTAAAGTTTAAGACTATTTGTTTATCATCTTGCTTACAGTCAACACAGAGGAGTACATGTCACTTTAATGGTACTGCCATCTGATTTTAAAAATGCCCTAGCTGAAGCTGACTTGTTAAACTCAACTCATTGGAAGCCAAAAAGGAAACAAAAGGAACATCAAGAGAATCTACTTTTGAATTGACTAAAATGTCAGTGGATTGTAAGCAAGGTGAGGCTCCTTTTGGATAGATACAAATTGTGCAGTCCTTGCCAAAGAAACTTCAGTAGACTGAGTAAGTGAATCATTGGTGTGAGGGTCCATTTCAAAAGGCAACACTAGAACACTGAACTGGGTATAAAACAAGTCCTTAATCTTGATGAACAACCTCAGTAGACATGGATGTACTTTCTCTACCATGTAATGAAAATCCTCCAGGAGGATGGAGTACAAATTATTCCCTTTCTATCAGAACTTTTCCTCAGTTTGGTATACTTTTGAATGTTTTGCAATGACACATCAGGGAATGGTATGATTATTCTCTAAGATAATAGTTTTCATCTTTCTGAAGCTATTAGCTATACTTAGCTATTCTGAGAATTCAGAAAACAGACTTCCATTAAACCCCTTTATTGCACATGACCATTTTACAAATGGTTAATGTGAGGTAAATTAAACAAAGTGACTGAATTCACAAAGATAAAGGGTACAGTTGGGTATAAAACTGAACACTATTTCCATAACTTGCCCTTAACAAAGATCATAATCCTTCCAAAATCAGTACTAAAATTTAATCGAGTTCAAGGCATAATTCTACTTTTTTATTAAAATAGAAACACAAAACTGAGGTTACCAGCAACTTACACTCAACATCAAAAAGTAAACTAAACAAGATGAAATCAGAAATAATTGGCCATTGATCCTGATAAAGTGATTCAACTAGGTTGTCAATGGACGACAAGCACATTAATATTAGATGAATCAGTTTTGACAGACTTTCCTACCGCTGACAATGCTTTTTAGATTTTTCTCAAAATCAAGAAAGATTATGTTGTATTTCTATGTTTTTCTATGTATTTCATAGTTTTTCTATGCTCACTCTAATTTCTAAAGAAAAAGCATCTAAAGCCTTATAGAAAGCAAAGGTCTTTATCTTGACATACTTGTTAGGTAAGACCAAAGACAAGGAAAAGAGATCAGCTGATTCTGAATTCTGAATTCTGGCTACCTATTTGTTGCTGTTCCAAACAAAGAATTTAGAAATTTGATGCAGAAATTTAGTACTGTAATAAAATTTAGAAACTTCTGCTTCCTCTAGAAAAAAATAATTTACCTGCCTCCATCTTTTTTCCATGTTTGCATATCAATAATAATATCCTATCACAGGGATAAGGGTCTTTCCCACCTACTACTTGAAAAACCTCTCATTCTCAGGAAATATAAAAGCAAGAATATTTTCTACTGACAGGAATTTACAATCTAATAAGACAAAATAAAAAGAGAAAGGAAAAAAAAAAGCAACAGGGAAGGAAGACACATTAGCCAATATTCCTCATTCCTGAAATGGGAACAGAACAGAAACTTCTACATTTAATATTCAACATCCAGTCCATAAGCCTGCGAAGCTTTTGTAAAATCTTTCAAAAATATTTAATGAATGGTAAAAAAGTCAGCACTGAGGGTTGGCAGACCAATGGGAAATCCTTCAGGAGGTTCTGGTAAATTGACTTACAGGTAAGTGCCTCTCTCTGTAATATTTATTATATAT